>QYTT01089254.1:18476-30820 GCA_006980735.1 Dasypogon diadema | reverse complement strand
AACTTTTTGGTGCAAATTTTAATAAGGAGGTCACATTCAACTGCAATTTACAAAATATATATATCGTTTAGTTCAATACTGGAATAAGTCCGAAAAATTCGTTTTCAAGTTAAACATTGCAATCAGTAGAGTATAATATTTTCTATTTGAATCAATACTTGACAAATACTTCCAGTACAAAACTCAACTTATTGTAAAAAAAAAATCTTTTATTAATAGACTCTCTCATGGACTATCTCGAAATAGTTAGTTTTGATTTGTTCCAGGCGATCAATATATTTCTTTTGACTAACACAATACACTATCCTCGCAGAGTTTGGAAACTGCGTAACAAATAAAGGAAATATTTACTCTTAAAAATAAAATAAAAAAATTCACAAGATAATGCCGTCTGAAAATAAATCATGCTTTATAGATGAACGCAATCATTATATAATTCAGATTTAAGATTATATTAAGACGTACTCAATTCAAAATTTCAGAAAGAATTTCCCAGTTGTTTAGATGTTCACAGTAAAATAACCTTGAATATTATTTTGAATTCCAGTAAATAACCTTTTGCTTAAAAAGGGTCTTCTTGCTCTTATTAGGTTTAAGTTATTTTAAACAACGTAAAATGCAGTAACAGAAAATACCAGTCGTTATTTACATAAAACTAAATGCATAGAACGTCGAATTATTAAAATTCGAATAAAATCAAATTAATTTTTCATATATTCATTCATACGCTATCATATGCTCCACTACAGGCTCCAATATTGAAATAATCTTATCTTCTGTTTTAAGGAATCTTCAGATAATCACAAATTGCGGACAGTTAAACAAAACAATAGAAAATGAAACCATTTGAAGTATCGACCGAAATCGAAAGCCAACACGCCTTGGCAAGTGTTAATACCCTCATACAAAGTCTATGTGAGATAAGCGGCTAATGTAAACCGCCAATTCGCAACTTACCTAAGCGTTTCGTTGTACTCCAAGTTATTATATTTCCAAAAGTGGTTAAACTAAAAAATAGCAATCGGTATCTTCACATATACACTTATCATTCAATCCTCGCCTTAATTGTTTGCTATTGCTGATCAATGCGTGCAATTCACGGGCATTCCAAACACAATGATTCATCGATTCACGGAACCTTGAATCACACTCATCACCTTTTTCACATAATGATTAAGACAAATTTCTTGGTAATAAACACGACTTCTGAACAGTTTACATAAAATACGTCAAAACCTTCAAAACCAACCGAGCATAAATTATGGACGCACTGTAAACAAAACACCAAAAATCCGATCTCACGATCATTCAAGATCTTCAAAGAACAGCGTAAAACACACACAAGACGAGTAGCTTCCAATAGCACAGAATGTCGTGGCACGATTGATGTGACAGCAAATACCTGGGCGACTCAGACCCCGGACTCGGTTGCTTCGATCACACCAGGCGTCAATTGCACGCGTATAGTGCCTTATCGAATATTGCTCACCCCTGCATAGATGCTTTGGTGCTGTGGGGTTCGATGTTGCCCTGCGACAAGCTCATCATGATTCACGCTCGATACCACAGCCGGGTGCTATCAAGAATTAATGCTATATGGTTCGTTGTAAGTACCACCATTCGGTTTACCCCTCACAACTGTGTGTAATCAGCAGCTGCCTACTTCACTCACTGGGCGCAATACCGACCAAGAATGAAAGCTAGTGCCAGCAGAACCACATGGACTGATGGACTCTGTTCTGTTTTTTTATGCTATTGCTGCATCAACCCGAGAAGAAACTCGTCTTTGACTGCACGATCTCTGACTCTGACTTGGCCTGATATCAGAAGGTGACTCAATAATTAGCTCAGGTGAACCATGTTCAGTAAACCCGGAATCTGTAGTTCACGCAGGAAGTGCCAAGGTAATTTTTATGTTGTTAGGTGGCTAAATAATTGCCACTTTGTGCAGAAGTTAAAGACCACCACTTAAGTCGAATCACGGAAGTCTCTGAGGACCAAAATCCTATCGACGAGAAGCCTTGAACTTGGACATAATTTTCACTGAAAATATATTATTTACCTTTGCAGACTATGCCTTAAGTCATTTGTAGTACGTGACTAATGCTGAGCTTTGAAGCGAACACTCATCGCATCAGCTACTCATATACAAGAAAATTAGTTGGAATCAGCGCTAGCCGTAGTCACCATGAAAATTAGTTTTGTCGACCGGAAAATTGATTAAAAGCGTTGAGATTAACTCGGTTTGCATTTCATTTTTAAATCAAAAAGAAAATTCAAAGCGGGCTATCAATTCAGGGATAATTACTTGAAAAAAGTGATTGAAGTTTTTTACCCTGCTTTAAGCTAACGCAACGTTTTTTAACTCGAAAATAGTTAAATTAATGAAAATTAGTTAATACATACCTACTGGCCATGGATGGTCGGGCTAAAAGCCTTTTCATGCTCCACCTTTGTAATTCACTTAAACGAATTCCCAGGTCATTTATATAGCGATTGCGTTAATCATCAGCATTTGGCTAATGGATGGGATACGAAATGTGCCTACTGGTGTTCGATTGATAATGAGACTTGGAAAAAAAAAGTTCTTTTCTAGGTTCACTCCAATTTTACAAAAACCTCAAAGATATGTAGGAAATTAAAGTCTACTATGGAAGGGCTCTTTCATTTGCACTGAATAATTTTTTTCCAACTGCAGCTTTTTGTGTTATTTTAATTTTTTGCCGTACGACGAAATAAGGAAGCCACGGTTTAACATGTTCAAGAAATTTATTGTGGTGCTGATTTTGGTAGCTGAGAAATTAAACTCAAAAGGCTCCATCCGAAGGCTGATGTAGAAGACATGGACCTCAAACGACAGTGAAATGGCATAGAGTGAGATTGAGTTACACCCTTACTATTGTTCCTTTTATCAACTGGTGTAGGATGGGTGCCACCTTTTGAGTCTGCCAAACTTTTCTGCTCGTCATTCTAAATGACGGCATTGAACAGTAATCTCACAGATTATAACGTACGTGGCATAAGATTCGAAAAATGTACTTGAGAGCTCTTTTTATGTTACGAAAAACCTGACCAGTAAAGTACGAGTTTTTGCTAACATATAATATAACGTCAAATTTTTCGTCAGAATAAGCTCCAATGTCAATCTTCAGAATCTTGAATCTTTTATTGAACTTCGAGTTAGTGTTTTATGTATTTCTTGACCATAATGATTTTACATATATTTATATTTACATACACATTTCTACACCTAATTCATTTTTTTTTCAAATAGGTCACTTGTACCCTGGCTTCTCAACCCCTCATATAAGTAAATTATCTCTTTTCATTATCCATCCTCTTTACAGGTAAGTTCGTATACTCATTTCACTAGATTATTTCTACCTGAAACTCTCCACAACAATCTAGGACGGGTAAAATTGAAAGGATTTTAGTATACCTAGGAAGAGTGTTTCAGCATCAAATCTCAATGAGATTTTATCTAATCTTAACACATTTGAACCTTTAAGCCCTCTTTTCAAACGGCAACAGTAGTCTTTGCAATTCAACCGACTGCAGATTACATTCGCATTCCTCCCATCTAAGTATCTACAAAACAGAACATTTACCTGCTCATAAGTGATTAAAAGTCTTTGAGATGAATTTACGCCTTTTCATAGTTGTTCGACCGCAAACAAATATGAACATGAATGAAAGGATTTTGGATGAAACTAGGACCAGCTTCCACTAGTTCCTGTATACAAATAAGTTTGCAACCTGTCACCATAGGTGGCTATGAAGTTGCAAGTTTGTTACCAAAGCAGCAGCAAATGGATGCGATGCTGGACTGGACCGCAACCAAACACACTAGCTTCATCATCTCTTTAAGCCACTGATGAAAAACATTTCGTTGTAGGATTATCCCAAACCAATTTCAGAATTTCATTTTATAATACTAAAGGAGGATAGATTTGCTGGTATTTCTGGAAGAAGATTATACTTCGTTATCGGTCCTTTTGTTTATGCATGCCCCGGTGAACACATTCCTCCAACTATAGAAGAGTTTCTTCTGCTCATAGTATAGTCACAAAAGATGCGTGCGGAATAGCGTGGCATCGTTTTCAATGTGCAAATCTTCCCCAAATCCGGATTCAAGCGAATCAATTCCACTTAACATTTGCATACGGTTAAAAGGAAGGATTACTACAGCTGAAGCTGAAAAATCACGAATTTACTTGCTAAATGTTCTGAGCTATATCATTTACACTGCTATGCTCCTCGGAGCTGTATACGGTTCCAAGGCTTCCACAAGACTTGCGAACTTATGACTGTATGTCTGTGACCTATTGAAGGTATTCTACATTGATTTCAGTTACAGAAAGGAAAAAATACCGTCACCCCAAAAATCAAAACGTCGCACAGAATTCAATAGAAGCTTGCATCAAAATTCACTCCCCTTTCTATTAAGAGGGAAGGTAACATGCGAGAAGCAATCAACCGCTAAGAACACCAAGGGGTAGTTGAAAATCAGGATTTTAGTGCACATCTGCTTCTCCTATCGTGCTGTATGAGCATATGTGAATTGTGCTTGCCTTGTACGCTGAGTATATGAAACGTTGGATCACATATGTGAAAACCGTTACACTTTCTTTGGAAAAATTAATTGCTAACAGAAATTTCACACATCTGTAGTTGGTTGTGTGTTGTATATTCTTCAAAATTCAAGAAGGTATCGATACAAAACAGCGCCCACAAGACCATGGCAAGGGAAGAGTGGAAGCATAGTTCACATACTAAAAAGTGTTCCAGCCAGCTGGAATCCCTTCGAGATGTGATAAGTAAGAATTTCCTTGGTTATAAACACTGGGGAGGCTCATACACCTCATAGCAACTGAACCTTGTCGAATTGTTTGCTTCCGAAGATAAGAATGGCACGCGACAACACCCGCCTAATGGGGTGAGCAGATGTTTTTTTTTTTTAAATTTCCGTAATGGGGGTGGAAGTGTTGTTGTGCTTCTTAATCAGAATAGAAATATTTTCGTCAGTATACACCATTGAGTCCGTGGCTGCCTGATACATCCAGAAATTGAATCTTGTTGATGAGAAAGAGTCAATGGACTCTGAAGGTTGATTGTCTCTTCTTGTGAGATAATATATAACTTTCTGTATTCTATCCTGAAGTATAAATAAAAAATTGAGTTGAGTGCTAAAAGTAATTAAGTTTTAATTAATCCAAAAGATTACTTTCAAAGCTTTTTCATGCTTTTATGTCGTCGAAAAAATCGTCTTCTTAACTTCAGGCCAATACAGAAAAACGTTAATTGAAAAGTTTGATTTTTCTTCTGTGGCTGTGTTAATTAAACTTGAGGGAATTTCTTAGGCTTGGCAATTTCCACAATCGGATTTTCCTAGAAGTGTCTATAATTTTATTTCAAAACTCCTGCGGCATTTGTTTGCTTTTTTCATTCATGGAGAATTTATGGGCTTTTGATTTTTCGCATTTCACTTTAAAGAAGTTGACTCATATTTCTGTTACTTAAAAATAAGCTTGTTTGAAGTTAAGTTGAATATTTTAAATTTCAATCACGTATGGGACAAAATCAACTTTAAAAATATTGAAATAAATTTGGTATTTCTTATTTGTTAATTCGGAGATAACAATTGCGCAGTCCAAATCTTATACTTGTTATTTATTCTCCACAATCTTTTCTTTGGTAACTCGAGTAAAGTGCTCGTTTAAACAAATTAACTATTTAATAGCAGGTGTATATAGATCGCCAAGCACATTTTCAATAATTTTCTATCATGAATCCAAGGAAAGACGTGAAGAGCTGTTTGGTGGAGAATATGCCATTATCATAGCGGGGGATTTCAATGTAAACTATCTTAACGCAGATACATATTCAGATTGCCTAAGGGATATCATTCAAGACAACTGTTTCAAGCAAATTGTCAATCAACACACTAGGGTAGCACAAACTAGTAAATCATTGATCGATTACGTTGTTATAAACATCAACAACGTAAATGCAGAAATTGATAAAGAAATCAAACGACCATGAAACAAATTTTTATCGACATTGAAGTATAACCGGGACCATACACTAGAGACGTATTTTTCAAAGTTGTTTGTGGACATTGACTGCACACCGTCAAATAAATCATCAAATAATTCTGCAAACATCATTCTGTTGTGAAGTTTTAAATATGCCATAATTCATTATTTCGAATAGCCATTTTTTTCAACATAGCGTAGCTGAGAGTATGGCAGTCACGTGACTAAAATTCTTCAAGAAAAATTTGTCAAACAAGGCCACACACAAGCAAATTTCATCTCAAACAAATGTCCATGCCCCTAAATATCAAAAATGTTAGATTTCCCCTCAAATTTTTCGTCAAACACGAAAACTATGTATATGTATACATATATAATGCGTAAATAAGACCTCACTTTGAATGCTGCTCACCGATTTTATTTTTTTAGAAATAAAGAAATGATGGAAGAATGATGCTGAGAGCACTGAAATTGATGAATGTGAAGGAGATAAAATTTTGAATGTAGTGTTAACTATTTTTAAAATTAAGAATAATAGGTCATCTAATTACTTGTGTAGGTACTTGAATTATTTGGGAAAATTGTATTCAATTAAGAAATAACAAACAATTTAGATTAGAATCTTGCCCTAGGAGTAGAGCTTAAAATTAAATAGAAATTAAAATTAAATTAAAGGATTGAATATATTAAATAAGCTAAAGTGTGATGCAAATGAAAGAAATATTTTCGAGTTTAAGAAAATGTGTATTAAATTTATTAAAAGAAAGCTAGATGTTCTGTTGTCATAGTAATTGTTAAATTATATGGGTTATTTTAAAGCTTAAAGTAGCTAATAAATTAATGTTATCAAAAAAATATCACTATTGAACTAACGGAAAGATAAACTAGTTTTCTAAATTCAATCATAACGATGTTTCTAAAATATTGGTTATTTTTATCTGAAAACATATTATAAGAAAATCGAACTCGGAAACTGAAAAAATATTTTAATTTTGTTTAAGAAATAATTGAACAACAATCCATTTTTAGCTTAGCCTAAATGGAAGCGCACTTCTATGAATGAACAAACCTAACACTGTATTCAATAAATTTCAATTAATATATTGTATACTCCATCTCAGCATTTTACAATCAAATTTCATAATCCATTATGAAATTTCTTTATGTTTGTTTATGAGTCAGAAATATCTGCTTTAATATTGCGTACATTTTGCGTTGAGGTTGCCTAAAATACATATGACGCCTTATATCGAAGTTTATCGAAAAGTAAATATTAATGTTTGATATTGCAAATATTTTATCAAATATTTGCTTTTCCCCGCAGGCTTGTCATGTTTTATGTTAAAATTTTCCCTCACCGTATATAATCGTTCTTTACATTCAGTTCACTCTAAAATACGCATTGACTTATGTGTTACTCCTATATAAATATATAGGAAGTTTTCCAAATGAATTCAATTATATTAAGTGTGTATTTATAAAAATTTCCATCAATTCAAATTTTCATAAATTCAAGGAATATTTGAGATTTTTCTTTAAAAGAAATTTCTAGCAGAATTTAAATCTTTATGGGAACAATTTATTAAAAGTATATATGATAAGAAAAACCGGGAGTGCATTTATCTCATAACATAAAATGAGGATTATAAAATATTGTGAAATAGAATTAAAAAACTAAAACATTGATGATATTACAGGGGTCACTGAACTGTTAGGGTGGGGCGGAGTGTGCGCGGGTGCGATCCGCGCGAAGTAATACCATCATGGGGTTGACACCCAATGTTTTTAAAGGTGTGTTAAAAAATTACATTTTTTTTTATTTATTTAAGTATGCAACTCTACACATGTAAGATACATCGTTCCTTTAAAAATGTACAGTAAAATGAAAGTGGAAAGCAAAAGAGTAAAGAATTTTGAAGAAATCAAAAGCTAACTATAATTACCATTTAAAAAAATCGGAAAGATAAGGATAAGCAATAAGATGGAAAAAAGAGAAAGAAACTAAGATTTGAAAGTGCAGTGCAATTCATACAGATTTGCCACTGCTCTCGCCTCGGACCAATAGGAAGATAATTCTAGAACCTAATGAACTGGACGATAGGTACCTAGGCACATATTTTGTTTCGACGCAACAAATACACAAGCTGAATTGTGAAAATTAAAATTAATTGCTTGTAACGATCAAACTCGGCTAACTGGATCTTAAAGGAATATATATATGCCGGCCGAACCAAGGAGTGGGGAAACTTGGCCTATCTTCGTTTTTCCGATCTGGAGTCTCAAAACACATCTAACCAAGAAGTGGACGGATATGAGCGATTTTCATTTTATTGGTTAAGCGTCTCATAAAACTGCTCCTTACTAAATTTGAGAGCTATACGTTGTTCCCCATTTGAATTATACCCAATAATCCAAAAATTCAATATGGCGGCCTATTGAAGGAGTGGGGGATCCGCCCCATTTTAAATCTACAAATTTTCTGATAGTAATATATACCAAATTTTAGCCTTCTAGTTCAATTCGTACTCAATTTATCGTGTGTACAGACGGACGGACAGACAGACGGACATGCGATTTGCTTTCACATTCTGAGCATATGTATGTAATTCATTCTGCTCTAGCATTATTGGTTCTATGCGTTACAGACGTTGGATCAAAATTAGTATACCCTATCTACTTTAGATCAAAAAACTAATCAATGCTAATCAAAACTAATATACCCTATTTGCTTTACATAGAGATTTAAATTTTAATAAAAGATGGATTTTATAGTCTGTACTACATACGTATTTAAAATACACAATACAATACACAGCCGATCGAGACACACACTACGTTTTTTGATGTGATAATACACATTTATATTGGCTGGACTAATTTTTGAAATTCCATTTCACGTAGCTCTACAGATTTACTCTTCTGTCGGCACACAATCGAATCCAGTAAAAAGCACGGTGATATATTTGGGTACTTTTAGTAGAAAAAATTCGAATGACGACCACTGTATTTGCCAAGCTACTGAAATGATGCAAAAATCGTAGATTACCTTAGAGAATTTATAAGTCGATAATAATTTCCAAACTCCTCTATAGTTGCCGCTGAGCTTAGGCAGTATCGTAAAAAAAGACTCTTGCGGATAAGAAACAACTTTGTCTCATATATTAAAAACACGAAATATTCTTCCTACATTTATATCAAGAAAGTGATGTTGAAAAGTATTATGGAGGTTATAAATTGCTTTGTTTACCAACAAAACACTTTTATCACTTTGGCAGGCCGAGCGAGGAGAGTTTATTTGACTAGGAATCTGATAAAGAGATCATAAATTGTCCTTTTCTGTTCAAATGACTGAAAGAAAGTGGTTAAGGTCAAGGATGAAAGGTATAATAATAAACTTTATTGTGTGGGTTTCTAAATTGCAATAACTGGTGATAAAATTGTAAGAAAATTGGGGGATTTCCCTATGGAAACTATATAATAAACTTTAATTTGCAAGAGGCATTTTAACCAAAAATAAAATAAAAGATAGGACGGGAGGAGCACTTTTTGAATTATTGGATAATTTGAAAAATACTCATCTATGGATACAATAGGAACTCCTGTAAATTATGTGCGAATGGGACAAAAAAAAGTTTTCATGATGAGAAATGTATCATAACAGAACACAAAAATTGTGTGAAAATATGATAACCCGCCTATAGGTTAAGAAAGGATTTAAATTGGCCAGCGGACTGACCAAAGGGAAAATTCGAAACAGGAGCATACCTGTAAAATGTATTACATGCATATACTTATTTTTCGTTATTTGTAAAACAAAAGATCCAAAGGACACCCTTAAGGGCACGTTATAGCATTCCTGCCCCATCTCATCGCACTGCTACTGTGGAACTTCATTTTGGTAAGAAAATATTAGATAATTAGATAATAGTAATAGTAATAGTAATTAGATAATTAGATAATTAGTAATAAACTTATAAAATGATTTAGCTATTTAACAGCTATTTAAATTGGTTTCAAATCCAGGGATGTCTCGAAACAGCCTAAAATCTCAGAAGATTTCGACCATGCTAACAAAATATATTATGTCACTTTCCATACCTTTTATATAGAAAATTTAAACAATTATCAAATATTGAAAGCTAATATTGACCCATTCTTAATACCATCCTACCACCTAATGGCATTCATTCGTCTTCTTTCAAAGAAAGCTACAGGTAACAAATAATAATAAAAAATAGAATAAGTGGCTAAAAACAAAATAGGTACACATTTACTCACACTTTCGTGAATTTAAATTTAAAGGATTTTTCATATTTACAAATCGTGTCAAGTAAATTTTTCTAAACAGAAACTAATTCTAAACTTATTTTTATTCCTCGAGTTAAAAACGTAGACACGAGCTGCTGGTTCTACGCCTTCAGACATTTTTATTTTATACTCCTAAATTACCTTTCCTGTTTTCCTGCATGTCCTGTTTATATCCAGAAGGAACTAACATTTTGAACAGTATTTGCACTTCCAAGGAAGAGAAAACTGAAGCACTTTTTACTAAAATGAAAAATTCTGGGGCCATAAAATGTTTTTACAACTTTTCCTGGAAATTCTTTAAAATGAAATATTATTCCTGTGCCGTCAAGTTTACTTTCCACATGCATGTCGGATTTATTTAATAAGACCCGTATGAGCTTGGTTAGGGTTTCAGGGAAAAAATGTGTTAGTTCCACAAAGTTAAACCCAAATAAAGTGGTTGGATTTGGGAAAGTATGTAATGAAATTTTTTTGCAGGTGCTCGTCACGTGCAATGATATGACATTTTAGACGCAATGTGATGATATTAAGTTATTATTAAGTTAGTTTTACTTGTATAAAATGAAATAGTACAATTTAATTTAAACCAAGATTCTCAGACATGGAAAAATCTATGTGACAGGAGCACGAAAAAAATAAAATTAAACTTCTATGCTTTATTGAAATGCGAATGAAAATATTTCTGAGAGTACGTCTTCATTTCACATGTTCACGACGGCGTGTATCACCGATGATTCATAGGAGTTTCTTCTGAGAGAATCATATGAGAAACCCCATACAATATGAGAAAACTCTCTCATTAACAAGGCGTCGTCATCATGAACATGTTAAAACAAGATTTTAAGAAAAAATTCCCTTCTATAGCAGTTTTCTAATTTACAAGGCGAAGAAAGCAATTTCTGCCCCCTTCAGAAAAATTATATTTCAACTTACCCTTATAACGATACTCTCGTCCTTCCAGTACTATCATGGGAAAATTCTCTAATTCCTTACAAAATACTGCAATGCCTTTTTTATAAGGAAAGCTAACTTCCGACTGCTGATTAAAAAACCTTTAAAAAAACGCTAAAATTTATTTTCTGAAGTACAGACGCAATGTAGCATGCTTAACGTTCTTTAATCGCTATTTTAGTGAACATTATTCTCTCTGAAATCTCTTATCTGATTCCCTATGGATCCTTGGGACAAGATTTAGAGAATAGAGAATCTCTCTCAGTCCTATACGAATGTGAAACAGACTATCATCTTCTGTTTTCCCCCACGACTTCAGCTGTTCAAACTGAATGTGCACTTTCACTTGAAATCCCAACTCCCTTTCTCTCCTTCCTACTTTCCTTTTTTCCAAGGCTGTGCTATAGCATTATAAGCTGTGTTCTTTTTGGCCAACGGAGTTATGAAAGCTCAAAAGAACGGTTGGAATCCATGGAGTATAGAATTAATTCTTCTGTTTTTCTTTCTTTAGGCAAACTCGAGAGAAGTAAACACCGTTATTAACTTGAAATTGATGTCAGTTTTGCCCACATTTGTGTTTATTTTAACTGCTATGATGTGCACAATTGACTTTTAAACACAAAAGTTTTCAATAAGCGCCATCTATTTTCTCGTAGTAGACTTAAATAACAGAGTGAGCTCCTTAACTCGGTTAAATAATGGAGTTAATTTAACCCAGTTAATGTGTGACAACTCTCTACTCTGTTGCCAAAAGAACGCAGCTATAGGGTATTCCCTAAACTTTGGTTACACCATAAAAAAAAAACACGAAATATAAAATGTAGTGGTTTGACGAGGTTTGTGACGAATTAGCTACTTATTCGCAGCAGGCCATTCTACTATCCGCAATCTCTGAATGCATCCTATAGCACTGCACCAATGGCGGGCAAAAAGCTTTGAAAAATATGTAATTACTAGGGATCCTCTGCCCAAAACTTTAACCCCAAAACTCACTTCACGCGCTTTACTTTTCAACAATATTATTCAAAAGGGAAGTCAGACGGTCCCATT
>QYTT01089254.1:5317-17102 GCA_006980735.1 Dasypogon diadema | reverse complement strand
CTATAGCACTGCACCAATGGCGGGCAAAAAGCTTTGAAAAATATGTAATTACTAGGGATCCTCTGCCCAAAACTTTAACCCCAAAACTCACTTCACGCGCTTTACTTTTCAACAATATTATTCAAAAGGGAAGTCAGACGGTCCCATTTTCCTTTTCGGCAAGGCTTCACCATAAAGAAAATCTTAACTTAAATCTTAATTTTCTATATAAATTTCGATAAAACCTGAGAAAATTTTAATTATTTTTGCAATAAAAAATCAACCAAATAACTCCAAAAACTAATACTACTTATCTACTTAAAAATTTTTTTATCGTCCCCCAGATTGATGAGCCGGAATTTCCGAATTAGCACACGTTTTAATTGCATCAACTGGAGTAATTCTCATTATGTGTTCCTCATGCAAAAGTTTCAGCACTCTATTACCAATTGCAATTAGCATGCTCTCATTCATGGCAATCTGAAATCCGCTTTATTAGAATGACCAAATTTCATTACATTACAAGTCCCCAATGTTGAGCCATATCTTCCCATATAATTTACGTGCCACACTTACATGTAGTCAAATGGGTTAACTCTATGCAACAAGTTTTGGCTTAAATGAATTTTCTGTAATGGTTTATATCGAGTTGAATGTTTAATGGGTTCCTTGATGCCCAATTAAAAGTATCGACAGTTTGACATTCATTAAGTTTAGAAGCATCCGTGGCTTAACTTCGATTAACTTTTCGAGTCTCCTCAATTTAAAACTTACTTAAAAATCCCTTCCAACTTATTCAATTAACTCTCCCTCTTACGAGTTGCCAGAAACCAATCTACAAGATACTTTAATTTTGTATAAGATACTCAGGTACATTTCAAAGACAAACTTTAAAATTGATTCTGATCGACATACGGAATGCGAAGGAATCCATCCACTTCGTTTCTTCCATTTATATGGAAATTTTGAGTATCCACTTAACCTGGTTGCGTCAAGTATTGAAATCGGTTACTAAAGCAATTCGCAGTACTTTACAGGCATGTCCCTGCGGATGACAAAAACGTGCCCAGAATCAAGAATTACTCGAATACCAACTGAGTAACTTGTTGAATTTTTTAACGAATTTTTGTGTAAGTTCTTTTCTTCACCACGTATGGATGCAGTTCCTCGGGGGCGTCTTATTTCATCCCTTGAAAGCTTTTTTCAAACTCAAACTTACATGACAAGCGATAAATTAAAGTGACTGCACCAAACTGAACATTTCCATCTGAACTGGTATTGCATCGGTGCTGAAGAAGTACGTTTTTGTGAAAATTGAATTGCAACTTTATATTACAGCGTTCAACAGGTTGCCTGTCACCTACTCCTCTGGAGTCTGGAGTTGCTTTTATGATCTTGTTACTCGCTGTCAACAACGAATTAATGTCTTGTGAAGCTTTTCGTTTTACTATGAGGATATTAAACAAATAGGAGTACTTTTTATTCACCGTTCTCAATATAAGTGCCTCTGGATCTAAAAGGTACAGACTTAAAATTCTCCTTCGCGAGCTAATAATTCATGGCTTTACGTGATCTGAATTCGCACAAAAGCATCAGCTGTCTTTACTTTAATACTTACAAAAGGAAGTGTAAAAGTCATTAAAAATTCCCTGCTCTCGTTTTTTTTATGGAAATGCTAATATTGGTTTTTTGCGTTGCTGAAAAATATTTTGGACTTCCGCATAATGTTCTATTATAATGTAAAAAGTAAAGAAACGGATATGTAAACAAATCAAACTACCAGTGGAAACGCTTGATATACGTATCTCAAAAAGGATCACATTCCTTTGCACATTTTATATAATATTCTAATAAGAAAATGAATAATTCGTACTTCAGATTCTTTCCTGTAACATTTCTCTTTTAAAAACATATAAAGGCGAAATTCATGCCTAAATAACGCTGCAAAAGCTTCGCTATTTCCAAGTAAAGTTAATTTGAAACCCCGCTAGTGGTCTAAAAATTGGTGGAAGTAAAACACTATCGATGGAGTAAAACATCATATTTTTGCACTTTACAGAAAATCCATGCGTTTCATCATAGTTTTTGCAGTTGGAAAAATATTATCTATCCATAATTCAGATTATGTAAAATTATTAGGGTAATATATTCGATAAAATCTGATCTGATTCAACTGGATATAACTTCATCCTTGTTTTTGAAAAAATGATTTTGCCCTTCATTCTGCCTTAACAACTTCATATCGTCAATTTTAACCACCACCATTTTAACCATACCCAATAACTCTT
Organism: Dasypogon diadema; assembly: GCA_006980735.1. Classification (NCBI taxonomy): domain Eukaryota; kingdom Metazoa; phylum Arthropoda; class Insecta; order Diptera; family Asilidae; genus Dasypogon; species Dasypogon diadema. Next base: position 14,835 of record QYTT01089254.1, on the reverse strand, counting down.
CGCCTAAAGATGCAGATTTTCGTCCCACTAAATTTTCACCTTTTCTTTCTGAGGTCTTGGAAAGGCTTATGAACTTGCAGATATCTGAACTGAACACTAGTCCCCGACAACTTAGACTAAATCTACAAAAATTCAAATATTTATTCATACATAATAATTCTAATTTGGAACACAACAAGTTTTGCGACGGTACGATTCAAATTTACCGGGGGCAGAATGGGTAAAAATTTGATCCTTCTATGAAACGTTTCGATATATGGTGGACTTCACTGACTAACGAACATTTTATTAAAGAACTCACATATAAAACTATTCAAAGGTTTTGTTGGCCTACATCTTAAATTTGTCCAAACATCACAAAATTATAATACTACGTTTTCGTAAAATAATGTTGGTGGACTCTTCACAATGCCCGTTTATGGAATAGCTTGTTGATTAATATTCAGAATACTTAAATAGCTTCAAAATAAACAAAGGCTTTCAGCAACAAGTTTTTGGTTATACAAAACAGTCCAGTTATTATGCATATGGAGCATGAAAATTTCGAATATTTGAAAACTAACGATGTCTCCAAGAAGGCACAAGGCTAACACGGAGTTCACTTAGATTCATGTAAATTATGTAGAGCAGTAATTACTTAGAACTAAAAAAAAGCAAAACAAAACTGGAAAGGGTAGTATATTTAAAAGGATAAAAGCTCCTTTTTTATTGTACATTTCAAGATGGAAGTACTGAATAAAAATAATAGATCCATGAAATTCCATGGGTTTTTTGATGTTACTAATATAGCAAATTTTATAAAATCTGGTGGATTTATATCCAGAACTTATTCTTGCAGGATGTTAAAATCTTCACATCAAAAAGCAAAATCTTATTTATTCAAAAGACTCAAACAAATTTTTGCTAATTAATGTTCCAAAGTACCCAAACTCCAAATTTCATTTATCTTTGCCGAATTTGTCGAAATCAATTCATTTTTTTCATTAGCGTGAGTATTTCAATCCCATACATTGTTTAAACACCTTAAATACAAAATAGCCAACAATCTTGGCCGATGTTTCTGTTCAACTCCATAACCCAGTTTCCTCCTTCCCTCTTTTATCTTTTGCCATGTTTACGTTTTTGCATAATAGAATATCATTTGAACTTTACCTATAATCAAAAGGAAAATCCAAGAAAATTTGGCATCCCTCGCTATCTATGAGGAAAATAAAAATAAATTTTACATAATATTTCAATGAAATTGGCGTACAATCATGATTTGTTGTAGAACTCGCAATGATGATGATCACTTGCTCCCTCATAAATCGAGGGCAAAACTTTGACCCTTCACCTTTACATCATCCTTCATTTTTCGGCAATAATCAGCCAAGGATATCAAGTTTTTGTGAACTGCGCCAGAGAAATTGGCTGAAAGAAATAATAATTGAATTTTTGATTATTTCTCGTTACCTTGATAACAACTTCCAGTATGATAACAACTTATACCTTGACTGCTTGCAAAGTTTTGCCGAAATCGCTGTGGTTTGAACTTTAAATTGATTCCGTCAAGGACTCTTGCACACTTTTCAAACAAGGAACAAATTTTCTGTTGTTCCTCAAGTCGAACATCAAACAGAATTTCAAATTACGCAGAGTGTCTTCTTGCCTTTTGTGAATTTAAATTTCAATCTTAAGACTACTTGGGGTTTCACTTAATTCAATTCACTTTCACAAACAATTCTCTTACTTCGTTTCATTCGCAGTGAACTTCCAGGACGAAGTTACCTCAGGGCGCCATAATTCACCGGAAACCTGAAAAACTACAACGGATTCGTCTGATTTGATCTTCCCTTGTATTGAGAAGTATCTTCTGTTAGATCCAGCGGCACGTAGTTAAACAGATGAAGCAATTTCAAACACTATTTACTTTTCTAGCTTTCCCTTTAAATTGGAGGAACGTCCGTCCTGTGCTGTAATCAGACAACCCTTTTGTTTCCCCAGAAAATTCTTCAACATCTGTGAATCCCATTATCCCTTCAAATTTTGACCACTTATCTTTTGCAGTAATTAGTTAGCAATCACATGATTAGTCCCGCAATGGGGACTGATGGATTGGTTTGCTGAATGCGACTGGAGAACTGAAAAAAAGAATACTTTAAACCCTTTTTAGAAGTCAAACGCCGTCCAGCATCCAAATCCAACACGTGCACCGGCATTTACTTCTGGAGGGAAAGTGCTTAATCACTGTAATGAAATCATCAAAGTTTTCTGTTTTTTAGGTTAGGCTTTCGGGAAATTTAATGACATTTTAACTGGTTAATGGGATCTGAAATGGAGTTTCACGACCAAACCTACGCTCACAATTAACTTCTATTTTTGTTTATGTTTAGAATTTATCCTGGCAGAATAATGGCGGTCTGAGGGGATAAAACTTTTCCTGTTTGCGCTTACAAGTCCTGAAAGCCTAGCGGGAGAATTATGAATATCCCAGAAAATAGTTCGACAACTCGAAATGAGTTTAAGCTGAATTTCAGTTATCTATAATTCAAATTAAATCCGCTCATGGACTTTGGGAAATCGTGTGCATTACAACTCGAGAATTCGTAATCTAATTTTGGCAATGATCCAGGCATATAAATTCGCTCGTAACGCCTTTTGTTACGGTTCCAACAATGCCTTCGGGGAGTTCTGAAAATAAGAAAAGATATTAAAAATAAATTATTTTAGGTCTTTTCTGATTGCTCTGTTGTACTTGCATTACGTAGATAATAATTTCATTTTTATTAGTGCTAGCATAATATGCGCAAAGTATTTGTAATTACTTCAATTCTGACATACGAACTTTATGACTGTTTTTTGGAGGGAGGTTTTTTTGGTTTTGGTTTAATTATACAGAAACCTGGTGTAATTGGAATTGTCTTAAGGGGCTGCAAATCTGATTCAAATAAAAACTAAGCAAACACTCTTACTAAGTGATATTATATCAGTCTTAATCAAATTAGTACCTTGAGCTTACCAATTTCTACTAACAACAATGTTTTTCATATTCGATTGAAAAGTTGTAATAAAGTAAAGGTGATTCTAAAAATTGTTGAATATTGAAAAAAATTTTCAACTATTGTCAACCACTTCTCATACAAAAACGTAAAAGAAGTTATGGTATTTACACCTTTCCTGGTATCTGAATTCTGCCTCTTTCACCAACATTCCAAAGAATATTCTTGAAATTGTCATTGGAAGCAAAGGTCACCTTGAAGGGACAAAGTCAGGGGCCTTATTCACGAATTCGATTCGACTAAAATATTGGTCGTTATCGAATTTTCGGAATTCATGAATTCGATACTCGTTAAGATACCACTCGATATTCGTGTGAAACTTTGGCGTTTACATTTGTGTTGTTGTATCCAAGGCATGAAATTGTCGTATCCAAGGCATGAAATTGTCGTTAGGCTTGCATGAAATTCATACTTTCTTATGGCAATGCTTTAAGTTCTTTACGATCGAATTCATGAATACGAAATTAATACCGAATCGAATATGATATTCGTATCGTATTAGTAATCGAATCGTATTCGTGAATAGGGCCCCAGGGGTTGATGCTAATTCTGGGCGAGAGAGTGACGAGGTGACAGTGAGTTTTGAACTGACCCGGACACATTGGGCAGGCATCTGCACTTTCTAAAAAAAAAATAATAAGCAAAAAGAGAAAAGTTCAGCCAATGAAAAAAATGGTATAGTTTTGGAGGAGCCAGCAGAATCCACAACAAAAGGAGTTTCTTCCGCCAAAGGGGCAAATTTTGAAGGTGTCATCGGTTGGAACAAGAGTGGAGCTATTAAAGGGATTGGGTCGACAATTTCCAGCGTGAGTCAGCAAAGGGGCGCCCCAATAACGGATGGTATATACTGTCAAGGAGAAGAAAGATGTAAAAAAATTCCTTTTAGCTAAATTGTTTTATATTAGGTGTGGCCACAAATCTAGGTAATTTAAAAAAATGTATATCTAATTAGTACAATCCTCATTTTCTCAAAATCCAAAATTTTTCAATCATAAAAATAAGAAAAAATCCCTAGACGTCGTGTTTCAATATAACCCGCGAAAGCATGACGTGCCCTCAAAAGTGAACCCTGTTGAAAAGCCTTAACAAATTACATTCTTTAATTACTAAAAAGTGCACATGAAAGGCGTTCAAAACGTATATAACAGATTTCAATATCCACAGTTTCCTCCTGTGATTTCGTTAAAACTGAGGGAAGAAAGTAAACAGCAGGGGGAAAACACTCTTGCTAATCTAATAATTGTTTTGTTTCTAAGGTAAGTTGTTTGGAAAATACAGACACAGTTCATAATAATATAATAATTATTTCAACAGTTAAAGCTAAAATTTCTTATCTAACAACCACGAGAAAACCATCCTTTACAAGTTAAATTAGTAAACTTGCTTCTTTGAAACTTTTCTTGATTGTAGTCTTCCCGCCAAGAGCAAAACACTGATAAGTACCAACTGAAAGTACCTCAGGTGAGATAATTTAATTATGGAGGAAGAACTTTTATAAACAATTGCATTAAAAAACTTTTCACAAAGTAATTCAAGAGTGTTTTCAAGTTTTCGATGTAATATGAAATCAAATTCGGATAAAAAGTAGTTATGAATATTGTTCAAGGCTTATGGTGAAAATCCTAAATACAACATTTTTGGTTAACAAACTGTATTTGTTAATTTTGAAAATACTTTATGGTAATTAGGTAGTTGTGGAATGCACTACAGGGTGGATTAGGACAAGTAGGCATACGACAAACATGTATTCTAACTGTTTATTTATTCATATACGATAACTTTTACTTTTTTTTAAATTCGCATAGTCAAAGCATGACCAACACTGATTAACATAGTTGGGCATAAATTGATTTTATCTATTGTACTTATTTATTTATTTGGCAATTTCTATCCACAGCCACATTTATATGGGAAAACCCACTGATATTATTTAATTTCTTTGTATTATAAATTGATGCGCCATTACAGCTATATATCGATCAGCTGAATTGAAGGCTACAATAAACTTGCGTTGAGAGATAGAATCAAGCTTATAAAATATTTCATACTCTAATATCAATACTAGTAGAATCAAGGATTTAACTAATACTAATCAGGTATCTATTTTTCAGCACAATAGAAAGTTACCATAAGATACTACTCCTATAAATTTTAGGCATTATCATATCAGTATGCACGGCCTGTAAAAAAGCTTTATTAAAGGTAATATTAGGAAAGTAAGATATGAATAGGTAGTAATACTTAAAAGTATCCGACAAGCCTTCATTCAATTTGAAGATATACAGTGGAATTTCTCTAAGTCGAATTTTTGTAACTCGGATTTTTCCTTAACTCGAATTTTGTATGGAGGAGATGCTAGTCCACTGATATAAATATATGGAGGGAATATCCCATTCAAGTTATCTTCAAGAAAATGGCACAAATTATTGAAGTCCATGTATTCATCTCTTTCTAAATTTAAAGTCAAACTGAACTATAATCGAATAAAAAAGTACCTAACCGTTCTAACTTTCAAATCTACGTTCCGAAAATCCAAAAATTGAGTCATGTTTTAAATTTTGGCGCCTACTTCTGCCGTCAGTTTGGCACATGACATGAAGAAAATATACTAAAATATACTTTTTTTTTGTCGGCATTGTTAGGCGGGATATTTAAACAATTGATTTTGCGTTTTTCGAAAGGAAGAAATTTATAGTTTTAAACGCATATATTAAAAAAGAAACAGACTAATAAAAATTTTATGCAATTTTGTTAAGCAACAATCTTGGGAAGTTTATGACCCACTTCTAAGGTTATGTAGAAATTTGTGCCATTTTGCAAGCAAGCATGTCCTCTCTATTTCTTTTATCTCCATGGTACCGTCACTGTCTAATGAAAAACTTCTAACTCGAATTTTTTCTAATTCGAACAAATTTGCTTGGCAGATAGTAATTCGATTTATGAAATTTCCATTGGATATTAGTCCAATTTATTGAGATATACTTATATTCAACTGGACTTCATCCGCATAAAGATGATTCTTATAATAACTAATAACTTGTGGCAATTTACGAATGAAATTGTGAACAAGAGGGGCCCATGTATCGACCCCTATGGGACACCGTAGTTTCAGTGTTTAATAACACACAGAACGCTTTATAGAAATTAAATTGATCGAAAACTTAGAAAAATTAGATTTCAATTTTTTTTAAACAATTAGTAAATGATCAACCATGAGGGTGACAATGATAGGCTACAAATCCAGACCCAGAAACTTCTAGAGAAAAGCTTCGAGTCTAAAAAAACCTATATCTGGGAGCATGGGTTTGCCTTGCCTGAAAAATGTCAATTAAATTTCTGAGGAAGCAGAGGATAGATATATAAAAAAATACATCTATCTATTTTTTTCTTTTATTTTTAATGGAAAAAAATTTAGTTCAGTTCCGCAATTTGAGTTTAAGGCAGAGTGTTATACAAACTAGTCAAAGTACATAGCGTAGACAACTGACTGCTCTAACAACATGAAGACGAAGACTTGAATTGGAATAGGCGTATTTATATTACGACGTCTATGATTAGTATTTTGTGTGAGCACCCCTAGCTTTTATGATTTCATTCTTCTCCGCATACTTTCTATCCATGTGTGTTCCAAGTAATTTGGTCAGGTAGTGTAAGTACTACAATTTGTAGTATTTGCTTTTATCATCTAGAATCCTGTAAAATTGAGCCGATGCATGAGCCCTGCCCCCCGCCTGATTACGTCTCTTCTCTCGTAGTAGCCAATTTAAGACCTGTTTTTTTATACCAGATTAGTAGCCCTGGTTTGCTTTTCCAAAACTGAAAATACGTCTTTCAGAGACAAAAGTTTAAAAAGTTTCATAATTTTGATACATTTTGTTTTACACCACATAATTCATTAAATATTCAATTTCGACCGTGTGGAAGAATATCTCTTAAAATAATTCAAATGCTAAAAGGCCAAACTAAGTCCTATATGTGCTTCGTATGGTTCCTACTTAAATCTACACCTGAAGTAGATGCTAATGAAATTTCCGATATCATTATAATGTGTATGCCCTCTGAAAAACCCTGACTGATTTTAGTTTGCACTGACTAAGTGAATCTTTTATAAAAGCGAACCGATAAACAGAGTACTAAGTAGTCGCAGCAGGTGAGTAAATTTAATTGCTTGAAAGCTTCAGACAAGCTATTCTTCACGAACTTTGGATGGAATTTGATTACAATCAGAGCAAGGAAATTTTAGTCCAGTCACGTTCGTCTACTATCAGTTATGTGCAAGAGTCCCCGATACTGGAAATTATAACGGAAGCCACTTTAGGAAGTGAAGGCCTTGTCGACGGGGGTGGCAAAGAGAATACGAAAAAGAACGTCGATGTGACTGAAAGGAGCTCAATACGTAATCGACTTTTTATGAGAAAATGCGAGGATACCCGGCTTATGATGATACAGGGAGTGGAAGCTATTCTGCACGGATATGACACGTCCCCTTTATGGACGGCAGCAGTGATAACGTGTCATGAAAACCATTCGATGTCTTTATAAAACTTTCAATTACCTATGAAAGAGAATTGATGATGAATGACTACGTAGACACATATGATAACATCTTCACAAGCAGACATATGACTTTAAAGTGCCTTTTTAATTTTCGAAAATTGTTTTTATCACTTTCGACATAAGAAGGCAATTCGAATCCTTTGCTTGATGTAACGGATAAAATATAAAGTAAGGGGACATTATCTTAACGGCCGATCCTAGTCTTGTGGTTTAAAAAATCGATTCTATTTTGTTTTGCATTTTATTACAGTTTAAAATGCATAAAATTATGTTTCAAATGTCGAAAGCATGAACTCTATAGTTTCTTTCCCAGGACACCTCAAGGAGTTCAAAAAAAAACGGCAGTACTTTCAGAAAACTGCAAAAAGCCACAAAATCCTTTGAATTTTTTATTTTTAAGGCATATCCTTTGTGAATATTATATTAAACCACATATTATTATGCATAATACGCATCTCCTTTCGTAGGTAAGTTAATTCACAAAGAATTAAAAATTCTTTGCTAGAGATACTTCATAAGAAGAATATTATATTATCGCGTCCTTTCGTTATGCCCGAGCTCAGCCAATTTGCCATCTGCACACGACTGCTTGCTTGTATTACATTGCTGCAATTCGCCGTTGACATTCTAAAGGATGTCAGGTACAGGGAGCATAAAGGACAAGAGAAAAAGCCAGAATATATGTATATAAAAAATTTATCATTGACCATGAAATCTGTGGACAGAATTACTTATAGTACGGAATAAGGCAAAACATCTTTAAATTGGAAACATTATTACACCTCAGAGAAGAATGAGAGATCGAAAACAAAAATTGTTCTCTTAAAACAATAATGTTCCTAGGCTGAAGAGATAACTTAACCCCTTGACCTACTGGTAGGTCGATTGGGCCAAAAATAATAACTACGTGCCTTGTCCGTTGTGGTGTTAAATGATTTTGAATAGGTTTAAAGAAATACCCCGGTATCAGGGTAGTTTGGTAATGGGCATTACCCAGAAATAAATACCCGTTTTATTTCGGGTACCCGTTTCATTTTGAGCATTTGGACAAGAGCACTGATATTTCGAGAACTAGAAAAAATATCAGTAAGTATGTAGTCTTAAATGAAAGAAGTAGATGACCTCTACACTGCAATGAAATGAAGTAGTTTCAGGGCGGGGAAGCGTATCTCAGGAACTAGACAAGATATCGGCTTGTGCGTGCTCTCAGATGAAAGGGATATGCATTTCATCCCATATCTGTTATCCAAATATATTGTATTATTTGAATGGAGATGCACTAATTTTTATTTGCTTTTTTATCTGTTCCAGTTAAATTTTCAAGGGAAAATCATACAAATAAAGGAAAACATATAAAGTTGCGGAATCTAAAATTAAATGGGAAATCATTTGTAGATAAAACAGAATCAAACTATTTTACGTACAGAAAAAATAAAGAATGACTTTCTTCTGCTTAATTTTGCTCTAAACATTATAAAATTATTGCTATGACGGATTTTTTGTTAAAGGAGTTGTGTAATTGTTTTATACTTCAAAATTATTCTCAATCATATTATATAAAATTTTGATTCATTATTAGATTCATTAACAGCAACCATTAACTATTTTTATATGTACATTTTAATATAGGAGTACAATTTATAGCGTATTCGAGTCGTATACTCGAAATCTGCCTTCCGGTCGAGCAACTCCCGGGCAGAGCAACTCTCGCGCAGAGCAACTCTTGGGCAGAGCAACTCTCATAGCGTATTCGAGTCGTATACTCGAAATCTGCCTTCCGGTCGAGCAACTCCCGGGCAGAGCAACTCTCGCGCAGAGCAACTCTTGGGCAGAGCAACTCTCAGGCAAATCAACTCTCTGGCAGGGCAACTCTCAAGCAGAGCAACTCTTGGGCAGAGCAGAAATGTGCTCGACTTTTTCCTT
>QYTT01089253.1:23543-57377 GCA_006980735.1 Dasypogon diadema | reverse complement strand
GACATCAAAATGACACGATTTATTTAAAATTTCACAAAAGCAACCCGATAGCTACGCAATTTTGACATCGTAATGCTCATTCGAGTGTGTCGTCTGTTTAGGGTATTGTGCTATGAAAAATTATTACATCAAGATCAGATGTTATTATTTTTGTGAGCGGGAAAAACGCGATTTTAAGATAAACAAACTAGAATTAGTCCCTAAGCTTTTACATGCACAGAGTTGGTTTTGAAATTAACAAAAAACAGATAGATATTTTCATAAAACGACCATTTATCTAGTTATGTAAAAGGGTTGACTCGAATGTAGCCTAGAAAAATATAATCTCTGAAAGGGATGTTATCAAACATCAGGAAAAATTGATAGGATAGAAAATACAGAAGCTGTACCCCTTTAATATAGGTTGGAGTGGAGACATATTATCATTTATCATAGAAAGGTTAAATTTGGCAGAGGAATAATCTCACGAAAAGATACTTCCACTTCTTAGATCTTTCCGTTTATTCCTTTTGTTTCTTTGACATCATAAAATCAAATTTATGGGAACATTTTCTCTGTCGTTTTAGAAAAAGCACAACCAAAGAAGTACGTTCTTATAAAATTGAAAAGAGTTTTATTTCCGTCTTATTACTAATTCAGGGCATCAACTCAGAGAAATTGTACCCTTTCCAACTGTTTCCCCCTTTGTCTGTTTTTGAGTTCTCGGAAATGGGAATGCAGACATCTTAAAAATTTAAGAATTAATCTTGAACTTTGCCCTTTAGCGGTCTTGTGTATATTGAAATTCGAAATTTAGGATGCAGAGGCATTACTATCGTAACTGAAACCATTAGTATCTAGTCTACTACTATTATATTTATCAGGCTGATAATAACAATGCAATCGAAGTTACTTCTGAAATTTACGTTAAGGACAATACAATATAAATCCAATGAAATGGGAGTTAAAAATTACTATATTATTGAAGGAATGAATATATATACACTTAATATATATTTCCAACATCAATGAATTTTAACCCAAAAATTCATGCATTACTCTTCATTCTCTCATTGACTCATTGAGGAAAATGTAAAGCTAAAAGTAAGATTCAATTTAAGCTTTGCTATGTAATCCATGAATTCTTCAACAAAATGGTATCGTAGAAAATGGTATCGTAGAAATCTATAAAACTCGTGTACGTGAATTTAATTACACTGGGTTCTATTTTTACTGTCATTCTATCTTGTATCTTTATTCGAAAGAACGTCTGAGTGCTTTTGCTTAGAATTCAGAAGCAAAGAACAACACAATAAGAATACATAAATTTCTCTGGTACAATACTATTTTCACTACCTTGTCATCAATATTCTTTGTTATCTTACCTTTAGCATTATCATGTCACTGATGCTAGCGATTTTTGTTATGATGTTTGATGAGATTATCCATTACCGTGCTCATCCATGAATCAATTTCCTACAGAGATATCATTGAAACTACTATCGGTTCCCGGAGGTAAGCGTATTCGTTTGGATGGTAAGACGGAAATTCACGTTAAATCTCGGGATGATTGAAACTTTTGGCAAAAATGGGATAGGTCGTTGCATCCAGAGCGATTCAACTCCATTTTCGCAGGCAAGTAAAAAATATTGGAAGTGTCTTGTAGACACTGTACAGAGTTCAGTCTTTGCTCGCGCAAACTATTTCGCACATATATTATTTGTTAATTTTCGTAATAATTTTTTGTAGCTCATGGAATTCTAGGTGGTATGCCAGCTTGATCCCTTAAGATCAATCACTTTTGGTCCATGATACCCACCTTGCTGAATGGTTTCTAAGACTCAATTTATCTAATATGATGCTTCCCCTGATTCTAAAGTGCTGCGCACCTTCTCTGGTTAAAATTCTGAGGAAAATATTTCATTTATCATGTTCAAAAGCTATTTTCCAATCATTATGGAAACTCTCCCATATTTAGCCAGCTCCTGAAAAGAGAGACATGCGATCTTTCTAACTGCTTTGAAAGTCTCGACTTTACTAGTGTCTGAGCTAGTTAACGACGAACCCTGGGTAGTATTTTTTAATCCAGTCACCATTTCTCTAGAGATCATAGCTAACTCTCCTCCAGTTTATAGCAGTTTATGGTTTATGTAGTGAAAAAACCCCCATTTAACATAGCAGCCCTCATTCCCAAAATCGACTTAAGGAGGAGGAGACCCAAATGAACTTAATTCAGCGAGCTTCCCCACGCATTTTCCACCAAAACATCGCCATAATGTTAAAACAAGAAATTCTTTCACAATTTAACGTTGTTGCGTATAAAATCAATTTATATATAAGGCATGCACAAAAATATCTTTTAGAAATTTTAATCTCCAAAGAACTCATTTAAATATTTTTCCATTAATGCCAGAATTTCAAAAATTCTTTTTACAGTCTAATGAATGTTTAAATCGATTTCAGCTTCCTCAAAAAAGTTTGAAAACTCCCCCAGAAAAAAAAATCTGTAATTGAATCAGTAAAAATATTTTCTCTGATACTTTCTCGATAAACCTCTCGAGTTGTCGATTAGGACGAAACTTGAAATATACAAAAAAAAGAGACCACTTATTGACACTCAGACGTGAGTGTAATAGAAATTAGATTGATTTGACTGCCCACTTAGAATGCTAAGAGAGTGCTTTCTTTGCGATTGATAGGATGATTTATGACTTTAGGGTGATTTAGCAGAATTTCAGCTGCTTTGAGGAAAGCGTAATGAGTGAATATTTCAAAAAAGAAAGATGCTTGTAATTCAAAAGAAATTCGGCAAGCTTGTGTTACCTGCATGTAAAAGACTCGTTTCATAAAAGCGCCATTTGTTAAGTAGTATTCTTAACACGTTTACCTCATAATATATTATGTTCACAATAAGGTTGTGTTATATAATAGCCCCACTCTTAAAATGAGCAACTTCTGTTTTACTAAAGAAAGAAGTAATAAAGATGAAGCCTTTGTCTGTAGGTGAGTGTTAAAATAAGTGCAACTATAGAGGGCAGTTGCAGGAATTGCAGGAAAAATATCAAAAATAAAGGTGTGATTTTCTTCATTTAACGACTACTTACGCTACAAACAGGGGAGTTCCTTTAATAGGATCCAATGCTGGCGATAAGGTGATTATCAAACTTCAAAATTGTCCAATGCTTTTAGTACAATGTAAAACACTACTCCGGAAGACTTCCTTGTTAAAAATAAGCTGCTTTCTTAAGAACTCCATTTGTGAACTATAATTGCATAATAAAGGTTTTGCACTGCAAATCCATCTTTTTGCAAATCAAATTCACCACTTTGCAAATCGAATCAAACCTTTTGCAAATCAAACTCATCATTTTTCAGATAAAATTCAATTCTTTGGAAATTAGAAACATTTGATAACATTGAACCCAACCTCTTTGATATATTTAAATGGCAACACTGTTGAATTCAAATTTTTGCCTCTATATAAAAAGATAAAAGAACACTTACTGTTATTATTTAAGGATTTTCCCAAATTGAAAGAAAGCGTTCGAGTAAACATTGATGAAATTCCCATTTATTTTAGAAAAACACCGTAATTATCATATATTTGCCAGTTATTAAATGTTTGTTCAACCATACTTATGAAATTATATAATAAATGTCTTGCAACAATTATTTTAATATTTGGCGGGAAATTCAAATTTTATATTAGTAATTCTTTAAGAGCCGATCTCACTCTATAGGCATAAGCGAAATATTCCTATTAAGCCCTTATTAGGCCTGTTTCACAGTTCAATTTAAATGACTGCCAAAATTGTAAAAGGCCGCAAAGATTTGCTTTGAATTTTGACTCAGACTTCACGAAAGTTTGCTGATTGGGCTTTATAGCAACTTCAAGTGGACTGCAATTTTTCAAAGAAAATAATCTTTAGCGATGAAACTCATTTAAGCAAAATAGTGGAATTTGGGGGGAGGGGGGAGAGTGACTGACATTTGGTTTCAACAGGACAGCGACGAATGTCATACCGCCAGAGAAACAGTCGATTTATTGAAAGAAAAATTCAAGGGGTTCTTAATCCCCAGATTCGGAGACACAAAATGACCTCCAAGGTCATGTGATTTAGCGCCCCTTGATTATTTTTTGTGAGGTTATATGAAATCATTGGTGTATGCGAACAAGCCACGAACTGTTGGAAATCTGAAAACCAACATAACACGCGTCATTAATAAGATAGTGGGTTATTTATGACAGACAAGCCTTCGAAAATCTTAACGTTATATCAGTCAAATTAAGATTCTTCGAATGTTATTCTTGATTATATAGCTGCTTCTCTCATGATATAAATTTTTAAACCTTTATTCCCTAAAAAATTTTCGGATAACTAAAATAACATACATTAGAGTTGAAAAGATAAACATATGCATATATCCAATTATCAGAATTTGCAAATAAACTATCTCAATGCCATCATCCAGTTACCAACCAATTTAGTATTGTTTTGTCTCTCTCTTGATATTTACTATCTGTTTACACACTCAATGTCAAGAATAATTAATAAGGTCGATTGGGGTTATATCAGGGTACACGTAAATGGCCTTCACGTCTTTGATTTGCAATTTGTAAGGCTTAACTAAACCGCCCTTGTTGCCGATCTCCAAGGACATTATCTCCCGAAATCTCATAAATATTGTGGTCCCAGCAATAGCTATTCTTATCAAGGACCATTTGAACCCGCTTAATCGGGTGGTTTAGTACTAATAAATCTTATGTGGGTTACCTTTTCCAACTGTTAAGAAAGCACGTGTAGGGAAAATTTTCTAAAACTACATCGGAATTGTTGCGAACTTTAACACTGAATTTACGGACTCGATTTCACAATATTTATTAGAAAGTTTACACTGTACGGATAAGTATTTATTATTTATAATCTTAAAGAACAGTTTTTTGTCTGTATTGCAATACGGTAGATGAGCTGAAAAAGAAATTGTCCAATTGATGTGGATTGGCAAGATGTAGTTAAAACTTTTTCTGTGCAAAATATCGAAATGGGCTCACTTTTAACTGACTAAGATGTGGATTAGCAAGATTGAGGCAAGTTTTGAAGGCATTGTCTGGAAGAATATTTCAGTATAAATTTTCTAAGATGTCGGCTCGATTGAAAAGACGTCATTATTTTGCTCATAAAGTACAGAATGCTAAACGATCCTGTTTAGTAAGCTCATTCAAAATGCTATTTTTTCCGATAAGACATATTTCCATATTTCTCATAGGTAGGTTGCTTTCAAACTTTGTAAGGATCAGCTCAGCCTATATTCGTAGTGCAAACTTCGGGGAAAATAGGAGTTGTGACAATGAAGACAACAAATTAGGCCACAACGTCATGCCACATATGTGTTTGCGAAATCATACGAAGACCGGGGCTTTAATAATTTAGAATATTTCCTCTTTACATTTTTTCATTGCGCGTATTGACATTATTCCTTTGGTTTTAATTCCGTAAGTGGAGCCAATTCAGTAAATTAGAGAAATTGTAATAATCAACTTTATTTAGTTTTACGTCAATATTTGAAAAAAATTTCTTTTTACCCCCTTCCGCTTTGAATTGCCAAAAATCCTTCCAGCTGTCTTCATCTTGTATATAATGAAGTGTTTGATAAAAATTTGAAGGCAATCGGAAGCTTCCGGTTTTCGAATTTTTTATTTCAGTAGGTACCACACCCTCAATGCTAACGTCTAACCAAACAGAGCTCGCAAACACCCTATACAAAAAGGATATAGAAAAAGATTATCTAACCAGCCCCACGATTTAGAATAAAATGGCAAATGATCCTTTCAACTGAAAATCATTCATTCTGTGAATAGAAATCTTTACGAAAGCGTTTAGTATCGTTTCAAATTTTTCTTAAACTATTACCGCTGGCTGTAATATGCCACCTCATATGGCATGAGTTGGTAAAATATTTCTATAGCACATCGTTTCCATTTACTTCTGAGTTCATGATCCAAGCCATATGTGACTGTCAGTATTCCACTCTCAGGGTTATTCATTTTCATATAAGAAAGGATAAATCAAGAAGTACCTAAGAATGTTACCCTGTCTACATTTTAACGCGAAATACCTTCAAAGGGAGCAAGAAAATACTGTAGAAGTAAAATTTTACCTTTTCGCTGTGCACTTGCATTGAAATACAAATTAGGTTAAAGTAGTAATACTTCAGGGATTATTATCAGCGAAGAGAAACCCAATTCCGGCACAGCTATGGTCTATACATCACGCAAGGAAGGGGTTTCTTTTCCCACCAGACCAATATCTGCAGAGTACTCTGTACATTTGTGAACACGTACATAAGGTTTCGTTCTTTAAAGCAACAATAGGTAATTTATTCAAAACAGAACAAACACAAAAGCCCTTAAAAGCTATGAGTAATTGCTCTGTAATATCATCTTGGGACTTGTACAAAAATTAGCACCACAGCCGTAGCCAATTTCTGTTTTTCCAGGTTTACTCTTGGGAAAAATAAATTGAGGAGCTGAAGCGTAAGCAGCCATAAATTCGGATTCCAATTTTCTCCGTTTAAATATGCAAAAGAATTTTATTTAATAATCTAAAGTTCCTATCGAGTGTACGAAATTAGTTAGTTGCAATGGTTCTATCGTTCAAATATTTCTTACTAAAGTTGCTCATACTAAAAAGTTAAAAAAAAAAATTATGAATACAAATTAACTTCCATCCCAAAGACTATATTCTAATAAAACTAATTTTTTAAACTGTGAGGAAAAATAGTTATTCAGTGTTTCTAATGTTTTGGCCGTGAGGAATAAACAGTCCTTGTAACCTAAAACCACATGGACATGAAGGAACCTGCCAATCAACTAGCCGTACTTTATGCAGGTATAATTTTTATATCACTTTCTCGAGCTTCTAGCGGAGAAGTTTTCTCTTATTTATCATGCAAAGAGAAGGGAGCTTAACCAACATTAGTAAGGAATACAGAATCTAAGCTTTCGAAAGCTTACAAAACTTCCACATATTCATTTTAAGTTCTATTTGCATCACTAGTATTATGGAAACTAAACGTAGATATTCTACTTCTCAACTCACTAGTTCCACATTCTTAAAAATTCAACTCCATTTAAAATCCAACTTTCTCATCAGATAGATATTCGGTATATACTATGACCAATCTTTTCCTGGTAAGCTCTCGGGTCCTTAGGATGATGAGCTTAAGAATTCGTTAAAGATTAATTTGAATCATACAAAAAGCATCACATAAAATATCTAGCCTAAAATCCTAATAAAATATCTAGCTTAAAATCTTAACGACTGTAATTGAATACAATATCAAAAAAGAATGCCCAAAGAATAGTAAACTTTCCACATATTGTGATATGATGCTGAGCACAACCTTGGCTAAAAAATAAAAGAGGGAAGAGAGAATATACAATTTTCTGAATTTTTATTAGGCACGGAAATTACTGCACATTGAGTCAGAAGTAGTATAAATAAAGCAGGAAACTTAGATGCTACATCGTTGTTCCAGAGTGTCGACACTCCATAATATCGATAGCAAGTAACCCCAAAGACTTTCCTTTTGAATTTATTTAATGCAAATGACACTGTGCATCCAAGACCTTTAATATACATATACATAATTATAAATAGGTGTTCGTCAGTAATTTCGCAACAAAGACCTATATCTATGTCTATTTCTTATCCTATATAACATTCACATGACCAGCTATTTTTAGAATTTTGTCTGTCTGTTTGTCCGAGATGAACTTATAAAGATGCAACTGTTTCAGTGTTACACAGGATGCTTAGCATACTAATTTGCACTTTGTTTCATCTCGACGCCTGTAAGGGTTCTGGAGAAGTCGATAAAGGAGATAATCTTTTAGGGACATAAGGTTGAAAGTGCAATGTAGCAGTTTAGTAGCGCGGTGCGATGTGCGACGCAAACTAAGCGAGGGCCAAAGACCGTCTACTCCAGCGCTGGTTGAGCGAAGTGTGCCGGCTAAGCGAGTCGGAGAGAAGTAGCAAAAGCCTGCCTCAATTTAATCGATTCGTAGTTATTGTGCTTGTGCATGTCGCTACATCAGAAAAATTTGTTTATTGGTTATGTAAATTGGTTATTTTCATATATTCGTTCTGATCATAATACACTAAAACCCTAAAACCTGTCTAACCCGGAATCTATTGGAACTTGCAAAAATTTTCCGTTTGAGCAGGTTTTCTGCTTATGAAGGTTCAGAAAATATATGTGTAAAAATTTGGGACATAGACCCCTTTTTCTGGTTAAGCAAATTTCCAATTTGCACAGGTTCCACCTTAGACAGGTTTTACTGTAGTAGAATTTATTTGCGCGCAATTGAACTAGTTGAGTTGAGTTAAGGGGTGTAATTTGTCAAAAATGTTATTCTATTCGCTGGGCTTTCGTTAATTTTCAGGAATGTTTCCGCCGAAATTGAGTAATATCTTTTTCTATGTTGAGCAGAGTTTAAAAATAAACTTGAGTATTTTACTGTTGGTAATCTTTATTTTTGTGGGATAATTTTTTAGTTGAGTATTACGTTTGCAGTTTGTCTTTCTGTAGTTTTTCTCCTTGGTGTTCTAAGTTTTCGTTCTACATCGAAGTAGGAACACTAAGGAAAAGAGGCCTTGACCATAACTCCACTAAACAAAATTTTATAGTTGGAAGTTAGGAAAAAGTCTCACGATAAGCAACCTCCTACCTATCTTACTTCAAAGACCTGAAGGATCCCGTGGGGTTCCTTCGCCCAAATATGATCCGCAATCACTTTTAGCTATCGAGATTCACCGCATATGATGTTTGTGTAGTGTGTTACAGGGGTTGGATCGTTTTGCCATACGATATGAGAATTCAGTCGGAAATTCCTGAATTTTGTAAATTACTATTGGATAACGGAAAAGGAAAACGTCTCCAGTTCAATAGTAAACATGAAATAGAAATACCGGCTACTCGAGGAATTTACTATATTAATCGAAGGAATTCTGAATTCGCGACCAC
Source organism: Dasypogon diadema (assembly GCA_006980735.1). Taxonomy (NCBI): domain Eukaryota; kingdom Metazoa; phylum Arthropoda; class Insecta; order Diptera; family Asilidae; genus Dasypogon; species Dasypogon diadema. The sequence goes on along the minus strand of QYTT01089253.1, from coordinate 48,371 downwards.
TAGCTACTATATCTCAATAATCAGGAAGCCCTGACCCCAGGCTGCTTTTTAATTGGCAGGCTCTTAACCGCGGTTCCTGAGCCTGATATTACTCTAACGAAATCCTCACGGTGTCAACATGTTCAACAACTTTAACAACATTTTTGGCAAAGTAGGCTCAAAGAATACATTTTCCAGTTATGGATACATAAGGGTAATTGATGTAAAAAGAAAAAACGGCATTCTTCGTCGTCGTAGCTTGTTGATAAGCAATTACCAAATTATGAAAATCGAAAATCCTGACGTAAATTCATGGCGACCGACAAAATAGACAATTTCAACTAAATTTATTCTAAATTCTAATCTAAGCTGTTTGATTTGATTTCACTGGAATATATCTTTAATGCGTACTAGTTACACTTTCTTTTATACATTAATTTGTCATAATAACCAATACGTGTGCATTCAGAATTGCATTACATTGTAACTTTGCTATTTTTAGCACCTTTATGAGAAAACTAACTTAATACCTGTGTTACATACACTCGTGCTTCTTTCCTTCAGCAGAAAACATTAAAAGGCTATTAAAGCACACCTACCACACTCCCGATATTAATCAATGTGCTCCTATGTAGATAACTATAATCTAATATTGGCAACTCAATTAACTTCAAAAGGCCATAAAACCCCCTCTATAAACACCAATTATTACATCTTCTGAATAAGGAATACCTTAGAAATATCTTTTCATCATAAAATACAAAATAACGCAATAACTCCGCCGTATGCCTTAGGTTACAATTACGTGTAATTATTCTAATTAATTAAGCTGAGAATGCGGGAATAATATTAACTGCCTTTCGACTCTTAGCTATATTCAGAGAACGTACAGTAAAAGTACCAGTTCAAATCTTTTGAGAAAAGAAAAGTCACAGTTGTTATATACATAAAACAACAGAATTATCTCAACGAATCATAACTTTACGTATAAAAGCACAATACGGTTGTGAATCCCTTAAGCTAATACCTCCCCTTCTTATAAATAAATCACATCCCTTTACGTTCCTTTAAAGATGTTCAAACGAAATAAAAGAAAGGAGAATAATTTCTTCAAATATAACGGGGAACGAAAATAAATAGATATAATTGTAAAGCAAGATACTTAAAAAGATTGGAAAGATTCAATGGATATTATCTGTGTTCATATCCGAAGGGAAAATTGAATCGCACGTTATTTTACAACTTATTAACTCGTTTCCGTTGAACACTTTCAACGATCCGTACTTGTAGCCCAAATGAGGTAAACATCAATTTTCTGGAGCACCAAAAATCGTTTGAGTTTGATTGGAGTCCGCCGTAATGACTCCTTCAATTAATTTCATTTAGAATTCCCGGCACATTTATCGCTCGCTCACAACGAGAAGAAATCAATTCCTGACGTCAAAGGTAAACGGAATAGAATTCGAAAGGAATCTCCTCTTGTGGAAGTAATTGAATAATATCCTGCGTCAGCGTCCCAACATCTGGAATTGTGTGGATAGGATACGAACAAATTCCATAAATTCAGTACAGCTCTGCCTCTTATAACAAGCAATTGGCAGTGGCAATGGCAGTGGCATCAACACTGAGAAAAGTTTCAAGTATCTTTGCAGATGCCGGAATCTAAAATTGTAAAAAAAGGATATTCTGGGATGGAATTGGAATTCATTGTAATGAATGGATCATTGATTTTCTGGATTTGATTTTATATCTAGCAAGGGTACTGAATATTCGACAATTTGGGTAAAGGCAAAGATCTAAGCTGTGTAGCCCGGAAAAATTCCCTGGTCGCTCGAAGAAACACTTTATTCATGGAAGACCTTGTCTGCTTCATCCAAAATCCTCCCACTTTTGATCAGGGTTAAACCATAAAGTCATAGTCAATTTACGTTGGAAGCACATTTTTTTTGTAATTGCAAATGAAACAGCATTTGGGTGAGTTTGGTTCTCCTGAGGGCATATGAACTGAAGTGGACTGATTGGGGACATAAATTAGCTTTCAAGTATGGCAAAAGGTACGACTTTACTTTATAAAATTAAAGAAGATAAAAGCCACTTTTAATATATTATAGCTTTAAGTAAGCGAATAATAAATCTGTCTCTATTCTTTTGAATATCAAGATTTTCGTTTATTTTATGTTAGTTTTGTAAGAGTAATAGAGTGCAGAAGTGTTTTTACGATTTTTAAATAATAATAATATAATAATATGGTCATGACATAGCTTCAGGGAATTACTACGCAAATTATAGTTGAAATTCTTTTTCGGTTGCAACCACCATAACGACCACTTTTGCAAATATGTAACCAGTATTTATTAATCTACTATTTTCATTTGATTATCCTATCGTTAATTTGGTCCTCCGAGCCGGATGTAAACCAGCGATGACTTGATAACATTTATAACAGAACAGTGGCATTATTGTTGCGAGTCTAGAGCTGTTGCACAAGACATATCGAAGGGTTTTGAAAAACTAGTATTTTGGTCCAAACAGCACTTGATAACTGACTGTCAGCTGCAATTCACTGCACTTCAAAGAGACAGAAATCAGCAGCAGCATTCATGTGTATTTGTATGTACATTGCGTACCAAAAGTCTGACGTACATCAAAAGTGAGATCTGTTGTTACAGTAAGACGTTTATTTCATTGAGTTATTGAGTTCAATTTACGACTACATCTACATCTGACACTTCTCCATCAAACAACATTGTTATTTCGTGTACTGAAAATTTTTTACAGAGTAAAACTTCGTAAAATGCTTTCTATAAACAACTTTTTAATATTTTCTATTTTTCCACTGCACTCAAAATTTATATTCACTTGTAGTATTTTCGTTGATATATTCCGACAAGACGGAGTAGTCCGTAAGTAAGTAAGTTTGATAGTAAGTCCGCCCTTACTATCAAACACCCTGTATTAATATTCACAATTGTGGCCTTCTAGTATTTTCGCGATTGTCGAATTTCACTTCTATTGACAAAAAATGTATCTGAACCACGTCAAGTGTAGACATACAGATCTTCCTGCTAAAATTAGAGAAAGTTTGAAGTGAATTCAATTTTCGCAAACGTGAATTCATTTTACTAAAGCATTAAATTCAATTTGAAAAACACTATTTTACCCAAATGTGAATTCAAATTGTCTACACATTAAATTCTTAAAAAAAACATTAAATTAATTTGCAATAGTATCATTTATGTTTGTAAGATCATTGATCAGGTTGATTAAGAATTAATTCATTTTAATTGAACGCCAAATTGAAATGAATAAGTATAAATTTAAGTTGGAAATGCTATATATACGGTCCGTAACATCTTTATAAGCGCATCCTTAATTTTTCTTGTTTAAAGGAATGATAGAAGCAGGGCCGTCACAATCCCATGGTACAAGGGGTGTAGAGTACCCTCGTGGCAGATTTTGGGGGCGGAGAATTTTTAAGAATGTTGAATTTTTAATAAATTAAATTAACATTCGTAGAAATTTATTTTTCGTCTTCTTTAAATGTCTCTTCCAAATCAATTCTATTGCCGATAGAAGGATTAATAATTTGTTTATTAAAACTTCTACAGATAAATCATAAATCGGGTTACAACAACAACGACCCAAATTTTTTAGACAATAGTCACGCAAATTATTAATCTTTTCAGTGAATTATTTGCTGTTAAATAATAGCAAACAATCTTCTTTTAATCTTTAAAATGACTTTAAGTACATCTTTCATAGGATGGATAGGATAGAATAGGAATTAGCCTTTACCCAACTATAAAATTCATAAATTATTATAATCGAAATTGTTATTCATGTATTTGAAGAAGGACACTGAACCAGAAAAGGTTAATGCAAAACATTATATCGGATTTAGATACTAAACCTATGCTTAGATTTTTCTGGACACATCAAGTAAAACCACCTCCAACGCGTTCAGTGCGGTCACTTCTATAGAGATTGTATTTACTGGAGGAAACAAGTTCATTTGCGGCATGCGGATATAACCAGATTTCAGAAATGCAAACTATTTCCACGGAGGAAAAAGCAAACATGTCTCGAAACTCGTCGATTCTGGGCTACAACCAGACTCTGAGTATTTAGATGGCAGACTTTTAATCCATTGCCAGGATTACATACAGTGTTTAATAGAATGCGTGAATTTAGCAGTTCAACAGAGTTCAGAATAAAGGAAATATTTTTTGCATCACTTAATAGTCAAATAAAGAGTAATAATTATTAATAAAAAATAATTATACGAAAGAACAGCAGCAGGTGGAAAGCGGATAGTAAAGCATTTATCAAAATTAATACGAACAAGCGTCAGAAAGATAAATTAAGATAAATTCTAAATTAAGACCCAAGACGATATTGCAAAATTCAAACAATAATCAGATACATTTATAAAGTGAAATTTTTAACAATAATCAAATTACTAGCATTTTCAAATAGACTGATAGCAATCACTTTGATCCTGTCTAGGCTTTTTGAGACTCCTATTAATACGCACATACCTCAAGGCATTCCATCTAAATCACAATCGCTAATATTTCGCTTCCGTTCCGAACTTTTAACTGTTGCTGTTTTCCGTGAAAATGCAAACTAATATTAATAATCGAGCATGCAACGGCATCACTAAAATTCCTGCGTGGGGAGGACTAATCGCGTTAAGTTTAATGCAACCAAAATTCAAAGCTATTTGATTTCTCTCAGGAAAAAAACCCAAAACTTCCTCCTCATCTCATCGTCAAACTTTTCTAACTTGAACCTCTTAGGGGTTCAGAAATTCAACAATCTTAATTGAACAGATTATGTCTTTGATATTACAACGAACACGACTGGACTGTACTTCCTACATTGATGCAAGAAATTACCCCACTTGACCAAGCGCTCATCTAGCAGCTCATATTAAGCCCAGACATGAATACAATTTTCATATTTGGGCAAATGCAGGCGGTACTGCACTAGCCACCTGAGATAAGGTGCAAAAAAAGCTTTTAATGGTTACCTCTAAAGTCGATTCCTCAAAGCAGCGAGGCAATGTCACTACTTGTCTAACACTCTTTATTCTTGCATAAATGGCGATCCTTCCAACGAAATCTCTGTTCTGTTTCCTTGTAGATCACTCAATATGAATGATAACCGCTCAATGAGCCGTCTTCACCATTTCCTCCTTAACACAAGATTTACCAACAATGAAATTCCGTAAACTTTTCTTGAACAGAACTGTACGACTCCCGTCGAGTATAGGCCGCAATTATTTAAGCAAAATGTACACTTTTCTTAGACTCCCTAATCCCTTTTCTACCCCGTCCCTCTTGGTCCTTTCTGCCAAATATGCTTCCCCCCTAAACTATAAACAGAAATTATTCAAACAGAATGTTTATGGATATCTTTACTCGACTCTCTAGTTTCTTCTCTCTCACTCCTTTTCCTCCTTTCTAACAAAGCTGTGCTATAACATCATGGAGCATTCCCTGAGTCTTGCTGCTGGATCTTGATGCAATAAAATACTTGAGTACTGTGGGGGTATACTTTACCACGCTCTGACAAGACGAAACACGTGGACTGATACAAAAGCAAATTTGAGAAGTGAATTTAACAAATGTATTATATTCATTATTTAAAAAAATCATCTATATCCTGGCTAGCAAAAAGTTCTTCTATTTATCGTATATTCCATTTGTCATCGATAATTTCTAGGCATGTTTCTAACAATGGCTTACTGGATATTCGTGAGGTTCCGAATTTGAATCGCAATACTCAAGGTATTTCTGCTTAGACAATGGGCTAATCACTAGAAATCGTTGGGTGTTGCAACAATTGTCTAATTCAGACAGTTGTAATACTTGTCGAAAAACAGGTGAGTAATAGGATGAGTAATAGGGTGTTAATGAAACGAAATTGAGGAGTTCAAGAGGTTTGTGGGTCAGTCAGGGCTGCAATTATTATTACTTCGATGCAAGGAAGTTAAGTATTACAAAGAACTTTTAAAATTTTGTCCCAGACTCAGTTTTTCAGTTATAAAGTTCCGTATAAATTACGAGCGATAAGACGATCCGATCCGCCCATGCATTTTCAATAGCTTTACGTCAACACTGTAGTAAAATTTAGTTTCGTCCTACGCTGCACTTCTACCAGTTTCGTTGTGATGCCAAGTCACGTTCTTGCAATAACTTTTGAATATTTTAAGCCTCGATAGAAAATAAATAGTCTGCTCTCCACCCCGCTAAGGGAGTTTCTGTGCAAGAAACAAAGTGCCAATACATCAACTACAACAGTTCTGTGTAACAATCGATTTTCAATCAGAAAAATTCGCTGTAAATAAAAACCCAGGTGGTGCGTTGACTAAGTTTGGTTAAATTCCCCGATCTAGATATTCAATGACGATGAATCTTGTGATGGGGAAGTATCTGACTTACATGGCACAAAAATGAATCCTTATGTTCACGCACGTCACAGCAGCAGATCCTTTATTCCATAATTTTTATGACTAGAGCGAGTATTCAGGTGTCCCATCAGTGAAAAAAAACCTTTCAGAAGGTTCGCCATAGACCCCCGATGGGATTATCTTATTGCCTTTGAATGGAATACCTAAACTGCTATCACCGCACAAGAGCTTCAAAGGCCATGAACATAATGGAGGCGCTCTGGAGTGTGATAACAACCCAACTGATGGAAACGACCCGGAAGAATCTTTTTGTCTACACACAAGAGAGCACCTTCAAAATTTGAAGAAGGCTTTTGACAGCATTTGGTTCATGTTTTGGTATTTGCGACTGCCTTGATATCACTACTGGGAGCAATATAAATCTCCCCTCTTACCAGGAATTAGAACCTAGAAACAAGCTTATGCTTAAGATTAAGAACATCTGATACGCACATATGTGGTAATTTTATACGGCACATTTTCGGTAACAAGGTATGCAGGTATGTGTACGGCTGGAAATACTTTAGAAAACTTTCCCTACAATTTCTCTTGCTCCTTTTCTTTGTTCTTAATTGTGTAAATTCTTTCAAATTAATTTCTGAAACATTTTTTGTTTTTGTTTTGTTGGTAAAACGCCAGAATTTTTGCGATTAAACAATAACTTCTATCTGAAACGTGATTGGGAATGGGGATGTATGCAGAACATGATAATTTTTGTTTACCTAGTTTACCTGGAATAAAGTGCTGTTGATAATTTTAAAGTGATTTCTCATAGCGCTACTAAAACCTATTTTCAAAAAGTTTTAGAAAAGTTCTGCGCTACTATTTCGTTTTAGACTTTTTTTATTTTTATTGCGTAAGTTCAGAGGACAACCCTATGATGCACACAGGAACGCACTGGCCTCATTATAATCGCATAATTAGTTCTGTGTTGCGGAACGTATGGCATATAGCAAATTTTGAGAACGAACAGGTTTTCCCACACATAAAAGAATCGTAGCGATTTAATCCTGCACGAGATTCTAGCTTTAAAAAATATAAAATGGAAGTAGTTCCGTTTAGGTGGCGCGCCCAATTGTCTTGAAACTTTACATAACAAAAAATCGGTTTTTTGTGAATATCTTCTCAACGGCCATAACTTGGTAGGAACATGTGTCATTTCTCCAGGGAATGCCCACACTAATTTCAAGATATGTCCTTTTACCGGATCAAAAAGGACATTTTTCTGATTTTTCTGTTAAGTTCTAATATTTTCATAACGGTAAATAATATAAGTTCCGAAATTTGGCCCATACTATGGAGGTAACGAATTCTTCTATGGGGCCACATGATTTATTTTAGGAGATATCCTTTCATTAAGGACGAAAAGGATTTTCAAATGTGCCTCATGTGTACTGAAGAAGAATTACTAGACTTAATGTAAGGATAATTTATTTTTACTTCTCTCGGGTTTGTTTAAAAAAAGAAAAACAGAAGAAGAAGAACTAATTCTATACTCCATGGATTCCAACCGTTCTTTTAAGCTTTCATAACTAATGTAAATTGGCTCTAAACCAAACCTGTCATTTTAGTTACCTGTCATTTACAGTGCCTCTCTTTTAAACCTTACAATTGTACAATTGATTGCAGTAACTTTGTGCTTTTATTTTTATAAAGTTGCTGCAACTTTCAAACCTGCAGACAGCTGTCACGCATTCCTACTCGGTTAAGGAAAATTGTAGCAATCCCAATCATGAAGATGGCCGACGGCTCTACGATTTTGCGAAGAAATAGACCTGGGACGAAAGCAAAAGTAAGTGTTACAACACACCATCAAAAGTGCATAGTTAATAAACCATTATTGCTGGTGAAATTGCACTGAAATCTTGAACCGAAAGCACTTTTGTGATAGGGTTGGGCTGTCACTTTGGGTTCATTTTTGACAGTTATTTGTTACCTCTTGCCAATCGATGTTAAACAACAAAATTTTATTTTAGGATTTTTGTCGTTGGCCAGATGAACCGCTTGAAGAAATGGATAGTACACTTGCTGTGCAGCAATACATACAACAGTTGATTAAAAGGGACCCGTCTAATGTAGATTTAATACTGACTATGCCTGAAGCTCAAGATGAAGGCGTTTGGAAATATGAGCACTTGCGGTAGGCTAAACTTTAGTCGAATAAACAAAGTTGTATCTGTTACAGGATTATATTAGAAGCAAAGTACAAAAAGAGTAGTTATGTACTGGACCTAGCAACTTAGTCGGGAACTATACAAAATGCGTAAAGACAACGGCGGCTCTTCGCTATTTCGGTATTACGAATTTTCAGAAAAGAATTGGACTGAATACAATAATATATAAAAGGTCTAGTTCAGTATTGGAAATCTGGCGGAATTATACGGGAATTTATTGGAAAACTTGCAGCATTTTAGTGGGAAGTTTCATTTATTGATTTCGAGGATATTTAGTTTGTTGGACGTTCGTGCTTTGATGTAACCATTATATTCTTGGAGATTTAGGAATGGGTTCCCTCAAAATAGTAAAGAATGCCTACTTGCTATGTTTGATTCCGGTCCTGATGTGATTTCAGTTGTACTGGTTTATTTGGATCTATGTAAAGTTCACATAAATCCAACATCATAGGTTGCTTTCGCAGTTTTTGCTAAAATTTCTAAAATAAAGGCTAGATTAACAGAAGTACATGTTAAATTTGCAGGGCCCAGTTCTTTGACAATTCGAAATGTGTCATATCTCAATTCTTGTTTTGTTGCAAGTGTTAGAATTCCTCAATTGCTTTTCTAAGCTCTGTTCTGTTCTTTTTTCATCAAGCAGAAAAAGAGCAAGTAGAGCAATGCTCTTTTTTCCTCGAACAGAGAGCAGAGCTCTAAATTGATGTTTTTTGCTCGGAGCAGGTCACCGTCGCCACCAAACACGGCTATTATGTAAGAGAGGAACTCGTTGAAATGTAGAAAACGTAGAGAGAGACAGAGCAAATACCTTGTTTACGTGCGGGGTTCAACCCAAGTTGAAATAGGGTCCACTCGACCCTCATTTACAAGTCGATCCCTCAATCGCATTCATTCATATACGCAGATCGAAAATTCAACTCAATCTTTCAACTCTGCATGTAAACATGGTAAAAGTTTGTGTTCACCTTATATGAGACATCGAAAGGGTGTATACCAACCAACAAATTTCTTGAAAATGAGTTAATACTATTATCAACAATTGTTTCTATCAAAATAATCTTAAAACAAAGAGCAATTTTAAAATAAATAATAAACATAAAATTCAGCAACTATCATAATAGGTCACTTTTCTTTTCTTCAGGCAGTTTTGCATGGAATTAAATGGACTCGCCGTACGACTTCAAACTCAATGCTTTCCGGTAACGTGTACACAAATGACAGCAACCGAACAGTGGATATTTCTTTGTGCTGCCCACAAAACTCCGAAAGAGTGTCCAGCCATTGACTACACACGACATACATTGGATGGTGCTGCATGTTTATTAAATAGCAACAAATATTTTCCCAGCAGGTTAGTACTGTACACCGTGCTCACCGTTTCGGCATATGATTGGTATCTTATTTCTGTAGAGTATCTATCAAGGAATCTTCAGTCGCCAAACTAGGCTCAGTGTGCCGGCGTGTTTATAGGATCTTTTCACATGCATATTTCCACCACAGACGAATATTTGACGAATTTGAAGCAGAAACATTTTTATGCCACCGTTTTACACATTTTGTAACCAAATATAATCTCATGTCTAAGGAGAACTTGATTGTCCCGATCAATGAGGAAGACAGTGCAGCTTCATTAGGTGAAAGTGAAGCTTAAATTTATATCAGGAAGAAAAAAAACAATTTAAACAGTATCTTGAATTAAATTAAAATAAAAAGAACAAAACGAACGCAATATTCCTGGAAATATACAAAAGAGACTTATTGTAGCTTTCAATTTACAGCTTTTATTTGCCTCGATGGTCCTTGTCGGGGGGATTACTATGTTAGTTATGTTTTATTTCTGTAACTGTTTTAGGTGATTTTATATCTTCTTTTTTTTGGTTGAGAAGTCTTGTACTGCCCAGTCAGATGTGAATTTGTGTTGTCATCCAAAGCGTGATCGATTTTGTGAGTAAGTCAAAAGTACATATATACAATACACTAGAACAATAAAGATTAATATAACAAAACAAATTCTATATAATAATAAAATTATGTCTGTATTTAAAATCATTCTAATTTTTCATACCAACAAAAAATATACACCTGGACCTTTTTTTACGTGGAGGATATGTATACCGCGTAGAAAAACAACTGTGCAAAAAAAAACCGCGTAAAAACCATGTAAAGCCCAGTAAATCGCGTAAAAAAGACCGCATAAACGTAAATTGTATGAGAAAGTTGCTTTTAGTATTTCCCATACGAATTTTTGGTAGAACTGGTTATATATGTTCTGGTAACCGCGTTAAGCAGATTGGGTTGAAAAATTGCATAACAGAAAAAAACGTCCAGATGTGTCTTGATTCGAGTGCAGTGCTTTCCTTAAATTATTGGACGACTTCTTTTAATTTTAATGCTGGTATCTTTAGGTTTGTATTTATTGTCATTGTCTGACAACTGAAATTCTACTCTTACAAAATTATAAAATATATAAGGAGTAATGCCAAGACTGGAAAAAGATTCAGATCTCTTCAAGTAAAAACTTTTCTTTCACTTTTTTGTAATAAAGTACAAATTAAATTGATAGGCACGCCACAACAGGCAATTCCAGGCGATCGGGATCTTCTGCACTATTCCTAATTACGTCGAAATATATATGAATACGCTTAAATTCGTAATTTCATACGAAATTGAAATCTATTTGCTTCATATTATCAAATTAATTAAATTCTATAGAGAACGTGGTTTGGATCTTGTGAGCACTACTTTGTTCTTGGCTTCATGTGATTTACAAAGAGTCCAGCAGAGAAAAGAAGATAAATACCATAAAACACCGGAGACTAATTGGAAAAAATACACGAGATATTTGGAAGTTATGGTCATCTGATTAATTGTCACAGCTGCAGCAACGAATGAAATTGAAGGACATTTAAACCAATACACATCCAAGCGAACTAGCTTTGATTAAACGGTGTTACAATAAGACGGATCGATGTTAAACGTTAATTAAAAATCAGTGACGTACAAAAACGAAATTTTTTTTAATGAAACATGTTATTTGATCCATTACAATTAAGTGTGAAAGATAATGTCCGCCACGGCTCCGACAGCACACGTCGATCTGCATATCAAAATTTTTTATAACATCTCGGCATAATTGCTACACAATCTGATCAATGCGCCGTGAAATCTCGTCTTTGAGTTGCTGAATGGTGGTTGGCTTGTTGACATAGACTTTACTCTTCAGATGGCCCCAAAAAAGAAGTCTAACGGTATCCAATTGCAAGATCTCGGTGGACAACTGACTTCAATGTTTCGGGAGATTATGCGCCTGAGGAACTTCTCATGCTGAAGAGTCATTGTGTCTTGAGCTGTGTGGCACATGGCACCATCTTGTTGAAATCACTTATCATCGATGTCATAATCTTCCAATATTGGCCACAAAAAAAGTTGTTTAACATTGCGCATTCCGAAATTACGAATCAATCCCATGACAGGTTACTCTACTCCCGCGTCAATTATAAATCAAAATAATTGCCGTGTAGAAACAGGCAGAGAAGAAAATTCTTGACTGCGGAGCGACTGCGTAGCCTTGGCGAGAAGGCTACCCACCAATGCCACAATTAATCTATAAACAGATACTCGAAATAACAAGAGACGTCGATATTAGAGAAATTCTTAGGAAGCCTCCGACTCCGACACAGATAGAGGCAACGAAGCCAAGGGTAGCATTAGCCTTATTAAAATTGACATCAATATGATTCTCGAAAGAAAAGCGGTTATTTAGCCAGACTCCAATAAGCATAGTTTTGTTAAGTTTATTTAACAAGTATCCATGAATACCAAAATCAAAGCTCAGCATCAATCGTACCTACCCGTTAAGGTACCAACTTAACTTTCCGGGACGGAAATACATAGCTTCTGCTCAGAAGCACCAGAAACATCTAGGCACTTGCTCTGCAAATGAAAAAAAGAGTCGCAAGAAGATTCTGGATATGGAAAATCTTACAGCTTTCTGAAGAGCTTATACCTGGGGTAATTCGACAGACGGCGTTTCACAATACAATACCGGTCGGTGATTACGAGACTGAATATCCTGTAAACCCCTAATTTTAGTCCAATCTCCTCTACATACAGAAGCAAAAGCTAAGGTCAAATTAGTGCGTCGAACAAAGTAAACACTTTGCACTATCGAAAGGGTAATTCGCAGCCTGCTGTGTGCAGAAAAATATCCATATTTAAAAGGAAAAACATAAGAATAAATTTTAGTCGCCAGAGAAAATTGCTAGTCTTAAATTGTGGGGTCACGATAAAATTTCGAGTTTAAACAAAAAATGGATGACTACGAGTTCGGGAGGTGGGCCGATATAATTTGTTCGTACATAATCGATTATAATAACAATTTGGGAAATATGGACGTGATACCAAATGTGCCCAACGGCTATTTGTTTCAAACATTAAAGAAGGAGGTTCCTGAGAAAGGAGAAAATTTCGCAGCAGTCTGGGAAGATTTTACGCAAAAGATTTTTCCTGGTATCCTCCATTGGAATCATCCATTCAACTTTTCACACTTTCCTAATCCCAATAATTACACTAATATCCTTGGGGATATATTGGCTTCAAGCATTGGTGGAGTTGGATTCAGTTGGGTACATGTGATTCAAATATTTTACGCGCCACGTTTTATATTTATTTCCTTTTCAGAAATCCTGTCCGGCGCTGACTGAACTGGAGACTTTAATGTGTGATTGGTATGCCGATGTCTTAGGAATACCCACGAATTTCAGTCATGCACAGACAAAACTAAAGGGAGGAGGAACTTTCCATCAAACCACGAGCGATGCCATATATTCAGTTATTTTAGCTGCCAGATTTAGAGTTCTCTTCGAATATGAGAATCAGGGTCAAGACCCAAATCTATATGTGGCGAAATTGGCAGTTTACGCATCCGAAGACTGCCATTTTGGTGTACAAAGATTTTGCAGCATAGAAGGCATAACTTTTAATGCTGTGAAGACTGAAAGTGATGGCAGTATGTCGGTGAAAGATCTACAGGAGAATATAGAGAAAGACAAGAAGAATGGACTGATTCCAATATTGGTGGTGGCCACACTTGGGAGCTTCCTCAAATTTGGCGTTGACGATGTGGAAAAAATCTATGCAGTAACTAGCAAAGAGAAGACCATTTGGCTTCTTGCCGATGCATCGTACGGAGGGAATGCAATGTTCCTCAAAGATTATAGTTACATGAGAAAAGGGCTGCAACATGCAGACTCAATTCTAGCTAGTCCGCACAAATGGCTCCCAGTTGCCATGGATTCTGTAGTCCTGTGGAATAAGGATGTTCAAGCATATCAGAAATGTTTTGAAATTAATCCAATATATATAAGAGCGGACAAACCAAACACAACCGACTTGAGACATTTTGGTATAGCATTGACTAGGAGATTCAGAGCGTTTAAAGTGTGGTTCACGTTCAGGACCTACGGAAGAAGTGGCCTTGAAAAATGCGTGGACAACGCTGTAAAGTTGACTGCGAAATTCTCCGCTAAATTACAGAATGATGGATTTTTTGATGTTGTTTATGAGAAATTTACATTTGTCTACTTCGTGATGAAGGACAAATCGAATCAGACAAACAGACGACTTTTTGAAGACCTGAAAAAAACCCGAAAGATACTCCTTCACCCGATAAATTTTAACGGTAAATTCACTTTGCGGTTTTCCGTAATTAGCGAGCATACAACGATGGATCATATTAGTATGGTTTTTTTTCTTTCCAAATAAATAGTAAATGCAAGATCAAATTTTTTCAGATCAAGCGGTCGGATTTTTGCAAGAAGCAGCTGTAAACATACTCGAGAATAGCGAAGAAAGCTCTGACGGAGAATCTTCAGGACTTGAATATGACGATAAAATAGAAGTGGAAGAAGAAGAAGAATAAAAAAAGTGGGGCGGCTAAAATGATGTGTGAATTTTAAATACGGGTTTGTTCATGTTGCCTGTACTATTTGCAAGCTTTATACAAAATTCCTAACATATTTGCCTAAAAGTGCAGAAAGTGCAAACAGTACAGGCGATGAAAGTAAGCCTAACATCTTTTATTCCGTTAACAATTTGAGAAAAGTGATGATTGCATTCTAACAATGGGAAAATTTTTGATTTGTATTTTTCTGAGAACAATTTGAATATAATTTCTAATTAACATTGTCTTTCTTTTGCTGTAAATTTTTAATATACACACCTTATTCTAATTTGACTTTATTTATCAAAAGGAGTAAGATGTTTTCATTATCTCAAAATATGTCAAAAGTTGCAAATGCACGAAATATGCAATTGAAACTTGCTTTTAATATGATTAGAAAATTCGAAATTTTTCCAGCCCATTGCTTTGCATCCCTTTTTTGGTTTATCAGTGACTTCCGATTACCTGCAGGCTCTTGACCTTAAATTACCTTCGTTGCAATTCTAGTGTAATCTCAAATTTCAGCGCGTATTTGGTGTCGTCGGAGCTCTAGAAAGGTTTAAAAAAAACTCGCAGTCGTTGAGAATCTGTCTCTAGAGTCGACAACACATGCACAGCCGGATGTCGAGGGTTTCAGTTAGGGCGCCACGTTTTAATATTTACGGTCCACCTCCAGTTTATCGTACTTGTTCCTTTTTTTCTTTTATTTGTTTATTTTTTTTATTGTATAAAAGAATATATATGTATATATATATAAATTATTTTACGTTGTTCGCTAAAATGTTACCATTGCATAGAGATCAGTCACTACTCTTTATAAACACTGAGAAGGAAATGAGTGCATTTGTCGGCAGATTATACCACTACAGCTAACTACAAATCTACAAGAACCCCGCTCTCGTCAAAGCAGCCACCTTTTAAAATGTCCGTCAAATCAGTAAATATCTCAAAATTCGAGTTCATGGAAAATTATATGATTAGCCATCCTTCTATAGCTAAGGGGATGATGTCAGCAGCATAGAAAAAGGTAAAAACTGTTATATACACATTAAAAACAAATTTATACTTAGTGCGGTTCAAGTATTCGTGACCTCGAAGGGTTCTGATTACAATTTCCTAAAAATCCTTTTCTTGCCTGATATCCTCAACCTTTTTGAGGGTATAAAAACCCCTGTCAGGACATTATTCTCAAACAGTTTGAAATAGTCCTTGGAAAACTGAAGTGGACCTGCATAGAAAAGTGAAAATGTCGAAAATTGAAAAATTGCTGTAATAAAATTTTTAACAAAAGATGGATTAACGCCGACGGAGATCAAAGAGCGGATGAATCGTGTATATGGATAATCTTAACCATCATTTTCGATGTTTAAATATTGGTCAAAGATGTTTCGCTGGGGACGGCGATCAATTGAAGATGGTCTACGCTGTAGAGGGCCAGCAACGCTAGTTACGCATGATAACGTGAATTTGATCAAGAAAATCGTTCTGACTGACCGGCGGATGAAGACCAGGAAAATCGCAGAACAAACCGGTATATCGAATACAAGTGTCCTCTGGGTGTGACAAAAATCAGCGTAAGATGGGTACCGTGAATTCTTTCCTCAGTGCAGAAAGTACGGCGAGTTGAGTGCTGTCAGCAATTTTTGGAATTGTGTAAAGAAGACGTAGACAGTGTTTTCCACAGGATTGTGACAGAGCATGAAACTATGGTTCTTTTCCATGTTCTTTTACCCTTAATTTTCCAACATACAAGTTATTATAAACAATTTCCATTGAGTTTTCCAAATCCGAAAAATAACCGAATTACCAACTTACCCCGTCCCTCTTCTTCGCCTGTTCGTGACATTTCACCGCACATATTTAGGGGGGTGCAGAGGACTTCTGGAGAGCTCCCTTTGCCATTGTCTTTGCGCAATCAGGCGATCACTCCATCGCTGTCACTCAGCGTAATCCGGTTCTGGGTGGCTGTAGCAAATCATGAGCAGTTCTATGACAAGCCGTATGCGTCTCAGGTGCACCTCTAAAAATCATCTAAAATACCTCCGAGAAGAGGAGAGTACTGGGCGCGAAGTCCCAATCTACTCATTGTGGACTTCAAAAGGAGTTCTCGCCTGCAATGGCATGGTAATATAATCAGGTAAGAAAGAGGCAAGAGTGAAGTTTCCCCTGGTTCATGTTCATTCCTCAGGAGGCCTCTAAGATTAATCTCAGAATGCTCCAATTTCCTACCGGTGTGTGTCACATAAAAAGTTTATGAGTATGGAAGCAAAAACTTCGCAAACAAGTGGGATGAGTAGAAATATTTCAAATTCTATCCGCCTAGTAGTTCGGAAACTATTTTAGAGTAATAGAATTAACGGCAAAAATACATTACATCATTTATCTTATAAAATACTTTTCGTAAACAAATTCAGTTTTGAAAACATAATTTTCTCCCAATTTTACTTCTTCAATTTTCTAAAGTATTAGCTGGTTTTGATGAGTCTCCTTGCTGCTTTCCTTTCTTAGGTCTTCGTTTTTTATTTTGG
Source organism: Dasypogon diadema (assembly GCA_006980735.1). NCBI lineage: Eukaryota > Metazoa > Arthropoda > Insecta > Diptera > Asilidae > Dasypogon > Dasypogon diadema. The sequence goes on along the minus strand of QYTT01089253.1, from coordinate 31,298 downwards.
TCATGCCATGGTTTCTTTCTATCTCCTCTATGACTAGGACCCGGTTCTGATTTCTTGCCATTTGTTTGCCGTCTAGATTCTCTTTGAACCCAAAATTTCGTTTTTGTTTTTGAATGTTGATAACTAAAAATGTTATTTAGAAAAACTACAGCATACAATACATTATTCTTACCCAGGAGTATTAGGATCAATTTCGTCTAATGAAAGTAAAATATGAATGCAAGGGATTTCTCGAGAAGCTACTATCTGCTCCAAGCCTTCCGTTAATGGATCCCAATATTCTTCAACTCTAAAAAGTTATTTATACTATTATTTGCTAATTTGTATAAAAAATTGTAAGTTTAGGTACTTTCTAAAGCACATTCGCGTAACCTGATGGAGATCGTAATGTCGTTTTAAGATCTCTGCACAAGAAATTGTTTTCGTAACACCACCTCCTGAACCCGTCCAAACGACACTCCGATGCTCCCCACTGTCAAGCGCTTTCTTTGCATAATCAATTACATTTGATACTGTGGTGCCACCTTTAACCTAATTGTGGATGGGGAATTTCAGTTTATATGAGCTGAATAATAGATTAATTCGTTTTAATGCTTACGTGCATCCATAAAAATTCTTTGGGAAGGCATTCTATTGGTATACTTTCTTTTGTTAATTCCTCCTCCACGTTTTTGCCTTTCTTGTAGTGCATCATCTTAACAGCTTATCTCGTTAGTATTACCTAAAAAAAATAGATGCATTTGAAGTAATTGTATACATTTCTTAAGGAGTGCAATACATTAAACGTTCTCAAAGAAAATACCGACAACTTTTTAAATTGCTATCAATCAATCTAAATATCTAAGTGCATCAAAGAAATTTCCATAGCTGACAAAATGTAATTGTTAGATCTTTTCATTGGTTCAGGAGTTTAAAAAAAAGTTCAATTTCTGTCCCTTCTATCCCTCCTGCATCTCAAGTGTGGCGCACAACAAGAGTTGAAAGTATAAAAAATACGGTACTGCGCCAGATACAGTCAACAGACTCCTATAATTTTAGCTTTGGGTGTCTCTAATCTACAACGTGTAAATAACCTCTTCCCCTAACCCCTCTTGAAGGCCTACAAGCAATCTTCAAGTAAGTACAACCATCCAGACAGCTCAGCTCCATCTCCATATGAGGCAGCTAGAAGCAAAAAGGTGAATAAGAAAGAGGAACATCCTAAGACGGTCAGGACTTTTGGGTCAATAGGGGTTGATTCTAACAGACTTAAGATCCTCAAAGGTTTTAGGGTCTAGTCAGCCAATATTCTGGAGGAGCTGTCTACTACCAAACAGTTAAAAGGTTGTAAAGCCTTTGAGCCAAGAGGGTACTGGAGAAAAAGTGGCGCTAAGTAAAAATTTTTAGGCTTCAATTTCAGACCGGAATGGATGATCTCCAGGACACCATAGAGTTGCTGAAGCCGACAGTCGATCAGGTCAAACTAAGGAAGGAAGCTAACTTGAGTGTGATAGGGGATAACAAAACTCCTCATTCCAAGGTCCCAAAACAATATTTAAGTACATCAATGCCCAAGACAGCGGGCCTTAAAGAAGCGACGAAGGCCGAAGCTATAGTTTTTTACTTTCGATATACGTCGTCTAGACGAAAAAATTGAAGGAAATAGGCTTCCAGTTGAGCTCCCTTTTTAACAAAATAAAGTTGAGGCCGAGGGGTGAACTCTTAAAAGAAAAAATCAGGAGTGAGTAGGCCGAACTTCCTAGGTTCTCGCCTGCCGTGGAGCTTCACAAGTTCCTAAGCTTGAAAGATAATAGAGGCTGTATCAGGTGCATTCAAATAAACCTCCATGATGCAAAGGGGAGTTCGGCTGCACATGACAGGAGATTGATTAAGAATAGATGTATTAGATGTATAGCTGTTCCAGTTTCTTCATTGTTTTTGGTCTAACCTTGAAGGAAGTTAGCCACCTCAATCCCCTACTCCTACCCCTCTGGCTTTATAGTAGTGACACTTTTTGTCATCTCTGACCACAATATGTCCATTTTGTGCCCTGTTACACTACCTCATGTTTCCTCAATGCCCTCTCATTTATATGCCACGATACAGAATCCTCGGCATTTTCTGAAAATCTATCATAATTCTGAATCCAACTTAAGAACCAACTTAAGTATTAAACTTTGTTCCGGTTAACCCCGCAAAGTCCTATTAGAGGGCTTTCTTAATTCAATCTCACGTAATCAAATTGAAAACTCGACCCAATTAATTTTAAAATTGTTTAGTTGGTGGCAAGACGCACGAGTCCTGTAAGTCGACATTATTAAACCTCCCGCGAGGATGTTATCCTCAAAATTTTTTTAATGGCACTATTAAGTAAAGATGGAAGGAACTCAATTAATTTGTCATCAACAAATCAAATTAAAACGATCCCTCATCGAACCAGTTCTTTACCATTTAGGAGTGCGTCTGCATCTGAATGGGAGATAATTTTTCTTTTGAATTTCGATCATTTCTCAATTCCCTGTTGCTTCCCACTTGTTGAATACCTCCATAAGAGGACGATGACGTTAGTTTCTTGCGTTTCGCCTCAGTTCAGTATCCCGAAACATCTTCCTGCATACTTATGTACATTCAGCAGTTCGGTTGGTTTGGTGACCTCGTAATCCAAGCCAGGACCTTTTACCCCTCTAGGTCGGTGCCAAATGATGGCGTAGGCAGACGAGGCAACGAAGCAGTTATTATGATTCCGTTCATGATGAGAAATTGCGGTTCATACTTCTTTATTGGTGCACCGAAAGCTTTTCACTCACAGCAACCCAACAAACGGAAAATAAGGAGCAGAAAAGGGTGAGTAGGAATTCAGGCCATAAATGCCATACTGAATTCCTTCGGACTATTTCTACTCATTCTTTCCTTTAATGAGATGATGTTCGATAAATTTTTACGATTTTCCTCACACGAATTTGAATTTGTCTTTTTCGAACAACCGTTTTAAAATTTAATAACTTCCCCAGGGGAAGTGCTCAGAAAGAGCAAATCTAATATAAAGATATTTTCAAGTGGAATTTTTATAGCAAGAGGCATTAGAAACAATGAAATTTCATCGATTGAAACTGTTTATGAAATACTACATGTGCGTTAAAATCTAACAATCGACATTTGATTTTATTTTTATTTTTTTGGTTCTAATTGATAACACAAAAGTTTTCTGATGAAAATTGAGTTTTTTAAGCCATTAGAATATCACATAGACAATTTCAGGGTTTAAGAAAATGACTGTAGATTACTTGCGACATTTGTTAGGTTAAAAATAATTTCCAATTTTTCCTCGCCTTCTAAAAAAGGGGGAGAGGAAACGTGAAGAACTGAGAGTGAAATCTGACCTGCATGCATACCTTTAACGGAAGCAGTCACCTGGTTTCCTCCACGGGTACGAGTTAATCTAGGAAGCTCACTCTTGTTACCACGAATGTACACATGGATGGGTTGATTGTAACTCGCTGTACTCATACCTACTACTGCTGATATCATGAGAAATACTGTCCTGTCTCACATAGGCCCAGTATCTGTATGCGTATGGTGGTCAGACTTATCCAGACATTTGCTGCGGTATCCTAGTGGCGTAGAATATACTAGGTAGCCGCTGGATCTGTTTGCGAAGAAGATGGCAATGGAGGTGGCACTCAGGATGTAGAGGGGCGGTACATGATAGTCAGATGCTGAGTATTGACATAACAGAGTCCTAGATCATTAAAAGGTTTCTCAGGACTCTTATCAGTGCGGATCATTCCCACAGAAGCGACTGAAAGATATTTTTATATTCACGGACGGATTCATGATTGACAGCAGGGAAAGTGCAGGCATCTTCTCTGAAGACCTCAGTTTATCCACGGTTTACCAGGCTAAAATACTAACTCCAGACTAGTTCGTGCATTGGATTACTTAAAGAAGGATCAGATGTGAGGAGGTAAGATTCTCATTGTACAAGGATAATCAACTGGAAAATAAGGTAACACAAAGCTGGGTTAGAGAACACATTGGGATCGAAAGGAACGAAAAAGCAGTCACTATGAAAAACAAAAAAAATCACCTGCCAACAGACTAAGAAAGAAATTAGGCTGTCGTGTGGAACGATCAAAAGATAAATTCTAAGCATAAAGCGAGGAACACTCAGATGGTTAGTTTCTCTGGCCGTTAAATCTATACGATGGTGTACATACATAAAATGGCGCACAAAAATGTCGGAATAAAAATATGTCACAAAAAGAAATGTAATCAAAAATACCCAATAAAAACTGATAACATCACATAAGTGAAACCTCCAACATGAGCCTTAAATTTTGAAAAATGGACCCAAGAGAACAAATTTAAGCACAAATGACTTTAAACATTACCCATAGAATCCCGCGTCTCCAGTACTAAGCAAGCTGCTACCGGCATCGCTTTAGTTTTACACCTCTAATGAAGGGCTCATCTTTCCAGCGGTATGTGTAATAGTTCCAAAGTTGGGAAAATCTCGCAAACAAATGCTATATAAGAACCATGACCTATTTTACCCGTGAAAGATAAGCCTACCATTCTGCACGGAAGCCAATGGTTGACGGAATGCCAATTTATTCCCTCTGAGGTGGAATGCTTGCCTGAATCTGCTTCAGGTCTAGATTGTGCAGATCAGGTCCTGGGACCAGTTGTGAAAGGAAAGGGCGGGTGGACGGAGAAAAGGTATTAAATTCTCCTCTAGCCTCATGCACTCACCCCTTGCTGAGAGATCATGCTTTCAGAAACCCTATCCACTTCCTGATACTTCAACAAAACGGGATAGGACACAGAGCCTCTCTTTAATGCTTTATCACAATAGCCGACTTTCTGTTGAGCCCCCTGATGATTCCGAGACACTTGGAAGGAAACCCAAATGACTCGAGAGAAGATACTGTGGAAGGGAACCTCTTTAACGATTCCTTTTCCGGGATCATTACTTTAGAAATTAAGTAAATTATAAAACAAGGCTATAATTTCAAATTTTTATTTTACTGAAACATTAACACATTTTCATCCATCTATATAGAATGTCTAGATTTTCCATCATCCTTGGGTCAAAGTTTCCGGACTAAAATAACTTTTTAAAACTAATTTTGATACAGAAACCTAAGCAGGGCTGTAAGTCTCCACTACTTCTCATGAAGCTACGAAAGTATTTATTTTGTCCTTCAATAAAAATAATGAAAAGTCTCATTTGAAATTTTCTATCATCTAAACTTGGAAGTAACAATATAAAGTATTATTCTTCTTCGAAACCCTAAGACTACAGTTTTAATTCATTTGATTATCGTGGTGTACTTTTAATAATCAACCACATCCGCAAATTATGTATAAAAATTATAGGATGGCAGATACAATACTCTTGCATTTAATACCCATTAAAGTGGATAAATTCAAAATTGCTCCCACAAGTATTTTCCTTATTTTTTTTCAATTTTAAACAAGACTGGAAGAGCTGAATCGCAAAATTGCTCAGCTGATCTATATACATACAAGCAATTTTTTTCATACATTCGTCTCAATTCGATCCACCGAAATTAAAACTTCCCGCACAATAATGTATGTTATCATTAGAAAAACAAATAGTAACAATATAAATAAAATTTAAAGTTAAAAATAAAAATTTTTTATTAGAACTAAGCACCCAACGATAAAAATAATTTTGTATAAAAGTATAGGAATTCAAGATATGTCTCCATATCACACCAAATGATTGTAAAACCTACAATGAATAGAAACCAATTATCATGAGAACCTATCATCATCCAAATTGCACTGCCATCGACCACAATTGATATTTGAGTGCGTCAAGTGTCGCTATTCGTCTTTTCTAAAAATGAAATTAATCAGGATCTCGCACATTCCATTCATGTTCCACACCCACAATTGGAACATTTTTCGCGTCATAAATTTAACAATAACAACAAAATTAAATTTGAATTCAAAAACTAAAATTCGTATAGTAACAGAAGGAAGAAATATTTAAAAACACTTCAACGAAACGAACGCCAGGACTATTGTCAATGAATTTGAAGTCACGTAAAGACTTGGTTAACTGCTTCTGTGTGTGACAGTGATGTTAACGAGATGGGGAAAAGGAATAGCGTCATCCTTTCGGATTCCGGTGGGGATAGTAAAGGATGTGACATCATCCGAGGTTAGGATGTTAGCACAATTAAACGAGTTGATCAGTTTCGTTGCTCAGTTCCTCTGATTCGGTTCGAAATATTAAACCGCACTTTGAATTTGTGGATAATACAAACTCTTACAAGGTTTCAGTGGAACAAAAAATATATAAATTTGTGAAAGTGAGTGTTGGTTTTGTGAAATATTGTAAAATAAAAAATAAAGTTTTGTGGCTAGGCTTTCGAATTCGGAGGAATAAGTTGTTAAAAAATGGAATAAAAGAATTAACAGGAATCTCTCTTACTTTTTTAAGTCGTTACTAATATTGTATTTAAAAACATTAATAATTTTACAATTTCATATTTATTTGAACAAGAGAATCTATGGAGGTTTTTAACATGAAAAAATTTATTTTTGATTTTCTGTAATGTTAATCCTCTTGATGTCCGCCCCACTAAACCGTTTAAGCGATAAGGGTTAAACATTTAAAATTCAACACGCTCCGGGTGAGGAATCAAAAACTAGTAGATTGTAAAAATACTTTTAAAAAATTTCTTCCAATTATTCTTTGCTAAAAATTCTGAATTGCTCAGTTTCAAAAATTGGAAAAAAATACGTATTTGTAAAAGTTAGTTGGCTCTAATTATAGAATCACTATTCTACATTTCAAACGCACCAATTCCCGAAACAAGAGCATATAAATCAAAATGAGCGGCAGCTTTTTCAAATCCAGATACATCCAAATAAACTTCAGTTCAATCTGAAAAATCGGTTATTATTGAAGTTTATTTGGTTGTAATTAGATTTGAAAAAGTTAATGCTGATTTTGGTTTATTTGTTCTTGTTTTGGAAATAGGTTGTCTTGATTTCGACTTGTTTGCTCTTGATTTTGACTTTGCTAATTCCAATTTTAATTTGATTGTAGATATCTTTGAAATAGTTGCATTTAAAGTGTAAATGCTATAAATATTTCATTTTCAACAGGTTCTTGAAATTTTTTCCCTAAGAAAGACTGACGATTTCCTACAGCAATCCAAATGATTTCTTAGAAAAGCCATTAAAACGTTAAAAAATGCTTCTGGACAAATTCTATGGAAATTTCGAGAATTGAAGCTCAGTGCGCTCTTATTTCGCTTTGACTCAAAATTTTGAAAAACTGGAGATATTCAAATGCACGTGCTAAATACAAAAAATGACTTTGTTTTTAGGAGAAGAATTTCAAAAACAAAGTTATTTTAGTTTTTAGGCAACTATTTTTTGGGAAACTATCTTCTCACCTTTATTTACGTAGTATTTACCTGTGTGTAAATTTTTATTAATAATGTGTAATGTAATTCATTTATTTATCCAGTTTGACAATTTTCAGGAATTTTTACAAATTTTTATAAGAATTCGCAAAAATTGCATTTCACTAGATAGATCTATCAGTACAAAAACGAACAATAATTATATAATAATAACAAGACCTTTCTAATGTGGTATCTATAAATTTTTATCGGCAGGAAGCTATGGGCTGTTCTTTTACTGATAGAGAACTAATATATACTTTTATGTTCAGCACAGTTACTGCACGCACGGCTAATATTTGCGAAGGTTTATGAACAAATGATCGCA
>QYTT01089252.1:30810-47384 GCA_006980735.1 Dasypogon diadema | reverse complement strand
TCTCTGAGGAAGGAATGTTAAAGGAATTCCGACCCCACTTCAGGCTAAGGGAACTGCTCCAGTTTTTTTTCCACGAAATTTCATCATTTCGATGATTCTAAGAATTTCTTTATAAAACACTTTTAATTCATGGAATTTGAGTATATTTTAAATTTGTTGAAAAAGACCAGGCAAAAATCATCCAAGGGCTAATGGTCACTCTGTGCGAAATAACCCCAGATGCCGACAATTAAGGGCCAGATTAGGTTCATAAATAAGAGAGGTTAATTGCGACTACTTTATAGCTAAAAGAATTTTGTGCTCCTAGTGACGTAAGCCATGTAATGGACCTCTGAAGAAATTAGCAAGACTAAAGAGTCCCCCATCGGCCCCATCCACGTTAGTTATGGAAATAAAGATGTGCTAATTTATATTATCTGGAAATTTTCATCTCAGGCTTCTTGTGTTCAGCGTTTACTGGAGATATTCCAGAATTTCATTAGGAAGAGTCGACTACTTCGTGCTACTTTGAATGAATTATTGAATAAGGGATGATTATCAAGATCATTCCTTGGCTCGAATAGGAAATTACATTATTAATGTCAACAAATAGATTGCAATACATTCGAAATTCGGTTGAAATTGACAATGTTTTGTTGAAATAAATCCATAAATAAAATTAAAACGGCAAACTTCCTTTTCGGAAATTTAGTTCTCTATTTTTTCATATTGCACTTCAATTATGTTAACTATAGCTCAGAAAGTAGATTCAGTTGTAATTGAGCTATTCCATTTCTTGAAAAATGTTAGTTATAATATACACATTACACATATTATGAATAAATAAGCACAATGACGTTAAATACGAATTTGCATTCCCTTACCAACTGAAAAGTAACAAAGGTCTTCGTAAGAGCTACCAGGCATAGCAATTTTCAGCCTATAAGACCACAGATTCCAAATGTTCCCACCTGCAGGATGGTGTCGGTCTTTACTACAAGAACATTTCGAAACGTAGTGCTATCACGGGTCCTCGCAGAAAATACCAATTCCAACGTTATTTTAATTTTTGATAAGTCTGTCCTGAGTTTTAGAAGCCTCAAATAACATATTAGAAAGCGAGGTCCCCAATACTTGACTGGTGGAATTTTGAGTTTAACTTTAAACTCAGAGTCAATCTAATCTTGAATAGATGATTGGTAATCCGTATCAAAAGCAGAAGTTCCTGTCGACAGCACCTCAACAATAGGCTCATGGAACAGAGAATTTTCGCAAGTCTAAGCAAAATCTACTCTCCGTTGTGCACACAGACTGCATTCCGCCACTGCCTAGGAGGGGGCATCTCTTAAACTAGAACCCAATCCGAAAGGGAACCATAAAGGAAACGAAAGGACAGATCCTCGAAACTAAGGCTAACGGACCGAACAAAGAATTCAGCTCTGACGTCCAGAAGAGATCTAGGATGCCACTTTACGTGTCTCCAAATAAATCTGCATCATGCAAAAGTGACATCTAATATGCTTAACAGCTAATCAGGATCAGAAGTTTCACATTGAATCATGGTAAATTGATCTGTGACATTATTCGCGGGGTGAAGTTCGACGGTATCGTTCAAAAGAACAAGCCCGTTTCCTGAACGAAAAGATTCAAATCCGGTAACTACTACAGATTCGTTCATTTACATGTTCTGAGTTCGTCCGGTTAAAATTTCAAGATTAGCTACAAATTCTTTTTTCCAGACTTACTCCGGGTAATCGGGTAAACCAATAGATTTTGCCCACATAATTCAAATTTACGTTGCTTAGCATCAAAGGGAAAATCTGGAACAAAAGTCCGTAGTGTTTGGCTAGCCTTATACACGTAAATCTAGACTTGTCTGGGGCTGTCTGAACGTCCTAAACAAAGATTAAATAGTTATCACAAAAATGTGCGTCACTGTAATAATGACTACTAAAGTAACACTATACTATGAACACCTCTATAGTAATATATCCAAATGTAGTGGTTTTGTCCATTTAATTGCTGCTGAGGTGCACCAACACATTTTATATTGAAGAAAATATTGAAGAAAATTATTGAAGAAAATATTAAAAGGTAAATGCACATTTATTCGCAGACCACAATTCCAGTCCGCATATGCTTGAAGTGTGTAATACAGATACATTTTCGATTTGGTATAGAATTACAATAAAATTGTTTTTGCATTATTTCTTCATACTGCAAGTTTCAATCATATTTCATCATACCTCAACATACTGAACTATATTGCAATATTTGACCAGTGAAAAAAAGTTATCTTAGAGTAAACATTTTCAAACCAACTGAAGTAGGTTAAAATTCGTTTTCTGAAGCATTTAATAGGATCGAGAAATGTAAATTTCAACTACGGTAAATTGTTTAATCCGTTATCTTAACAATCCTAAATTATTGATAAGAAAAAAGTCATCGGCCATCGTCTGAGAGTGGAGAAGTTATTTTACTTGACAGCAGAAAATTACAATAATAACAAAATCAAAAAACATTGAAGTTTTTCAAGTGTTCTTCGAAGTGAATTCCCTTTCAAAAATTTCGCAGACAAGTCTACGACGTTTTTTTTTAATTTCACAACAAAAATGTTAAATTGTACTGACAAGATACAAATTCCTCTTCCATTAATCCCTGCAGTAACGTATTGATAGTACTCGGACGTTACAAAAGTTCATTGGGGACCCCTGCTAAACGACTATAAATAGAGCTCGCAAGACAAAATATTATCCGAATTATAGAATACAAATCAAAATTACAGACTTTCACCAGCATTTTTGTATCTTTATTATCGTAGACTGAAAAGGATGACGTGATGAAGCCAGTGAATTGCGTACAATCGAAATTTTTATCAATATTTATTCTCTCATTTCTTGCTTTACTTTCCTCCGGAATTTCTCGTTTTAAAGCTTTCCTAGAGGAATCCGGAATTTTGAAGCAAGAACTTTTTCAACTGGGAATTTTCAAAAGAGGATCGTAGTCTGAATTTTTTTTCCGCGATGAATGTGTACTGTAAAAGCAAGGAAAAACCACGTAAAAGCAAGAAAATCGCGTAAAGAAGATCCAGGTATAAATTCGAAATCGATTTCGCATTCCCAAAAGGAATGCAGCAGTCTAAGTTTCGTGACATGCTAGACCTTTCCTGATTGATGTCGACGTTTTCATCCCCCAGAGAAAATTGTCCCTCTGCTAACTGGGTCCTCTGCCAAAATTCCAAATTCACTAGTTCCCCATTTATTTCCATTCCGTGTACCATCTAGTCATACTAACAACGACTATTAAAATTTTGTCATCCTTTGCTTTAGGCACTGCCGCGAATACATCAGTACTGCCCGCAGAATTGCCTTCCAGTCATCTTCTACAATAGCAAGCAGAAGTAGCAGAACCTACTATGATCCACTCACAAAACCATTTCAATAACTCGCATAATTTGCAACCCCCAAGAACAAACAACTAGCTCACAAATGTAATTATATTTGGATAGAATATGTCATAGCTAAGCTAAGTTCATTTTTAATAAATAATTATCACAACATGAATCTTTGTCCAACACAGCTCAAAATATGCCAAAAATAACCACTCCCGGACCCTGCAGCTGGCATCTCATTTTAATCACACTTTTATCACAACTTTTCATAATTAAACAGACATACCTTTACCAGACAAAAATAGCATTTTCCATTCTGAGTTTTAGCAGTGACTTTGATATTCCAAAAAGCAAACGTCAGACGCTACTCCCTGGATTTTATTTTAATTTTAAGCAAAACAGGATGGGAAGAAGTTCCCCTACTGAACTTGTTCCAATTTAAAAGAAGATCTTAAATTTTCCAAAAGTGCTGGTAATTTTTCTTTTTGACTATGCATAAATCCACCTTTACCACCCAGCTGCTTGAAATCGGGAGAATTGCTGCTATTTACCTTAATGCCGCCGAACAGCTGCCATGATAACTGGTTAAATTAAACCCATCAAAGACAACAACTTTAATCATATCGTAAACAAAACTTCCCCATTTGATAAATCACTTGCAGAAAAGTTAGACAGACATAAACTCGCTCCGAAGTTACGTATATTTCGCAATTTGAAAAAGGTCAACTAAGCACCGACGAAATAAATCGGAAAATTAATTACCAAAGGATAGAAAGTTTCTCTATTTTGTGCAGGATTATGGTAATGGTGAGAAAATTTTACCCTAGTTGGGTGCTCGCAGAGCAGAATCGCTTCAAAGCTTTGGTGGGAATAATTACAGGCAAAACTTTTGAGAAGTATTAAAGATTAAAGGTTCTAAGGGTTCAGGTACGATGCCTCTGCTTTTAAGGGCCGAAAATATTTCATGTAAAACGAAATAATAATAGAAAATTATTCGATCCCAGTTTGAGGCAATTTCACGCCAAGCAAATTAGTATTAAGTACGTAAGTCAATTGTGAAATTAACGTCAATTTTGATTAATCGTTTTCAAAATGAGATCGTTCCAAAGAGAATCAACAATTATTTCGGTTCATTTGCTATCTACATATTTTGTCAAAATAATTATAAGAGGAAAGAATTCATTTCTACAATAACGCAATTCTGATTTTAAGTAAAATGCCAATATTATTTAAATCTCATCCCCTTACTGAACTAATTACTAAAATACACGATGCATTTTTTGTTTTGAATAGTAAGTTTCAAGATTTCAAATAAAATCCTGTAAAGCCAAGAACGTAAAAAGAATCCAAAATTGTTATGGGGTGTGTTGTCCTATTCGTTTCTAGGGATCCCTAATGAGAAGCTGACGGATGCCCGCAAGAACCCTCACTGCCAAGGACATCATCCATACACCTCGCTCTAATGAAAGGCCAGAAACCATGACAGGGCCTATGTGAGAGTTGCCCCCAGAGTCCCAATCTCAGGACCAATCAGTCTACCCAATCGTCTCCCAGATACGAAAGCGCTCGAAGGAGGCATACAGCGACAGCAGGACCATTTTAGTACACAAAACCTACTATTTTTAGTACGTTTTGGTTGAATTTTTACGTTAGTACCACTTTTCCATCTTTAGCACGTTTCAGTCCTCAGATGCATTTTCTGAAAAATTGTCATAACCTTCATTTTTTATTTCTTTAAGTTTTGAAAGAATTAACAATAATTTTAAATTTAATTGAAATGGATTTAAACGACAGCAATTGGGGCTAACTTTTTTGTCAATCATCACTGGCATGTGACAATGGCATGATCTCGAAATCAGAGAAAGTCAAAAATTTAAGGCTGCCATATTTAACTGGCTTTACAAAGATTTCATCATATTTGGAAATCAGCTGTACCATCCCAGCAAGAAAATGAGTATTTGATGAAAGTAATAATTCAGGTTGTCTTGCAAGAAAGGTTATAGATCTTGTTATACATTACAGAATATTGCTAAAAGTAATGTGTGAGCCGTTCGAGTTTAGAGTGAAATGCACCTCGCTTTTCTTTTAACATTTTTTTACAAAATTAACGTAAAAAACATAAGATATACAATCAGCCTTGGGCTGATTACTTGGTACCCTATATGATGTAAATATAATTCATCTCACAAAACGCTTCTGTAGAAAATTTTAAAGTGATAGGTTGCTTCCTTTTCGAATTATGTCCAATAATCTGGAAATTCAATATGGCGGCCCGACCAAGGAGTGGGGGACATGTTTTTTTTGTTCTTTTGACTTTTGACTAGTTCAATTCGTTCTCGAGTTATCGTGTATATAGACGGACGGACGGACAGACAGACGGACATGCTTAAATCGATTTGCTTTCACATTCTGAGTATATGTATATAATTCATTCTGCTCTAGCATTATTGGTTCTATGCGTTACAAACGTTGGATCAAAAAAAATATACCCCATCTATTATATAGGGTATAATTAACAAATAATAATTTAGGATATCATTTATCCCTTTTTGTACCAGTTCTCATTTAAAATAAAATATAAAAAAAATTTGTTTAGTATTTGCTCCAGAGTTCTCTGTCTTTTAAGACTTACTTAAATTCTTAATCAGCTCGCTCCCGTGATTCATCAATACTTGCTGGTTGTTCTTTTAGAACAGCCCCTATGAGGTTCAGATCCAGACTGTGTGCCGTAACAATCTTAATATTAAATGGTTGCTTTTCTAGCCAAAATTTAGTAATTGTTGCTCTATGCTTACGATAAAAAATAACTCCGTTTTCAAGATATCCACAAATTTCAATAAGATTCTTGCAAGATTTTGAGATATTATTCCTTAGGCGTTATCGATTTTTGCTCTTGGAAAATTAGGAAGGAGAAGTTGAATAAATATAGTTGCAACTCCTAGCAACTATTCTTGGTCAGTTAGTTGCTCTTTATTAATTTAAAATTTTAACTTGTACTAGCAAATTAGGAGGTTCCCCGACCCACGGTAAGACCTCTAATCTCCCAGTTATAAAAAAGTAAAACCTAAGTAAAGTGAAGTGAAGTTTCTTTTGGTAAATGAGTTTATCAGAGCTGGTGCATTTTCTCTTCGGAAAGCACTCCCAGTCCGTGGGCAAAACGCCAAAACATGGGACATTCCCAATTAAATGTTGTGAAAGTTCACAAATAAAGTAGTGTACAATTTTTCAGGATGGCTAAACATAGATTTAAGTTTTTTGAATTAGGAAATTTGTCTGCCACTCGTTCACACCTGCTTAATTTTAATACTAGACTGCCAGTTTGCGTTTGTAGTGGAAAAATGTCTTTATTTCTTTGTACGACACTAGTGCTTCATTTTTCCCGATTTTAAAGCCATTTCTGGGGGACAAATCAATTAATATTATTAATTCTATGTTTTGTTTTATAGTATGTGTATGTATGTACTAAAGTAAAACACTATCAAAAATAAAATTTAAATAAACACATGATATGTGATTTTTATATAAACAATTAAAACACTTAAAAGTGAAAAAAAAATAAAACAATCCCGGGTATGGGAAATTGCCGGAAGGTCTTTTTCCCGAATCCCGGGAGTGGAAAAAGAGCCAGGAAAGCCAAACATTGATATAAAATGAATGCATTCATTTTTGTGCATTTTTCTGAGACAGTCATTGAATATCGGTCAATGATTTTTAATTAAAATCATCAAAATAAGGGATTAATAAGAATAAAATATGTATCCGTAATTCTGAAATTCTGTTCGTACACATTTCAAACGTAAATACGCTTTAAACTTTTTGATGATCAAAGCCCGGACAAAGTAACATTCAGTAAACTCATAGGTAATAAAAAAACATTCTAAAGCCTTGTATTCATATCGATAAACATGAAAAGTTATCGTACAAAGCTCCTCACATAATCATTTGTTTACAGGCAAAAATCTATGTTCCAACCATTGAGTATTCCATTAATTGGAGTGGAAAAATTTATTTAGTAGATGAAAGAGTTACATGCACAAGAGGCGAAGACTTTGCAACAGATTTCAAAGAAAATATTGAACACGATTTAAAGGTATATGTAAATAAACTTCGAAACCTCTTTTCACTTGGCTTACATGGCTGTTCACATGTATAGAATAGATATATGAAGGGAAGGAATATTAACTTTAGTTATAAGGATACCGATTAAATTGTAGTGAGAATACTAAAAGGAGGAAAGGAACATTAAAAACTTAAAATAAAAAATTACTGAACCAGGAATTACTGAGCCAAAAGACTTTATAAACATAGAAAAGTAAAATTTCAACTCTAAAGCTAAATAAAGCTAAAGCTGACTAACTAAATAACATAACATGAATCTGAATTCATAATTCTGAATTGCTGTAAAGAGAAATTCGCAGCTTTGCTTGAACAGCACATGTTACTTGAATTTGAATTATATTCACTCTGAAAATTTGAAGTGAATACTGAGTGCAGATAAGTTTACAAACGTGCCCTTTACTAAGTTTGAATTTTTGATAAAAGCAAATACATAGTTGCATAAATGTTTTTGAGTTGTAAAATGTGTAAAGAACTGAAACACAGTGAGCGAGGATAGCAGAGTAAACGTGCTCAAATTTTTCACTGGGTTTAAAGATTTTATTTTCTTGAAAATTCAATACCTTCTTCACTTCTACATAAATCGAAGAATAAATGCATCAATAACGAAGATTTTAAATCCTTATTTGTTGAATTCCGTCGAAAAGTGACCAAAAAATCATTTAACCTTTGAGTGTCATGTTATTTATACGCAGTGCGGTCCAAGTATTCATTACCTCGAAGAGTTCAGTTTAAAATTTCCTAGAATCCTTTTTCTACCTGAAACCCTCAACCTTTTTGAGGCTATACAAGCCTCTGTCGGGACAGTATTCTCAAACAGTTTGAAATAATGATTGGTAAAGTGAAGTGATCTTGCCTAGAAAAGTTAAAAAACCGTGCTCTAATAGAATTAAAAAAAAAACAAAAAATGGACTAACGCCAACGGAGATCAAAGAGCGGATGGATCTTCGAGAGTTAGGCAAGATAACGTGAATTTGATCGAGAAAGTTGTTCTGACGGCTCGGCAGTTAAGGGCCAAGGAAATCGCAGAAAGTATGGCAAGTTGAGTGCTTTCATCAATTTTTGGAGTTGTGTAAAAACGACGTAAACAGTATTCTCCATAGGATTGTGACAGGGGATGAAACTATGGTTCTTTACCATGATCCTTCCAAAAGGGATATAATGGAGTGACATCGCCCCGAAGAACTAGTGCACCAGAAGGGTTGTGGCAACAGTTTTTTGGGATACTGATGGTGTTCTGCTGCTGTACTTCAAGGAATGTAATAGCGTTGTAAATGCCACATACCATGCTAAACTTCTACGAAAGTTACGTAAAACCATTGGAGAGGAAAACTGTCCCGAAAAGTACTGCACGATAATGCGCCCATACACATTGCTGCTATTTCAAAGGCTGCTGTTAAGGAATGCGACTTCGAGGAATTAAATCATCAGTCTTAGATGCCAGACTTGGCCCCAAGTGACTACTTTTTATTTGCCAAACCAAAATCAGATTTTCGGGAAAGGAAATTTAACTTCGACGTCAAACCTTTGTCTTCAAAGAGAATATTTCAACTCTATTAGCAACAAATGCATATCATATATCCAGAAATAAATTCAAATTTCTTTTCTCTCTAAATTATCTCAGAAACATTCCCGCCTTCCAGAAAATTGCAGATTTCTGTCGTCAGACTTAACATGGGAAAGCAAGACACCATACATAATTTTTCTGGCCGTTATATCGGACCATAAATTTTCTGGATAGTGCTCATGTCCTCATTTTAGTTTCGCACTTTATATTCTGTAATAAAGAAAGACGCCTCATCTAGCTTTCATTTTTCTGGATGAGAAAACCTCTCCGAATAGGAATGGTGTATAATTTGCTGAACAATAAGTTTTGTCCCTACTTTTCTAAGGGATAAATATTCCCGTTAAGTTTTTGTACTGCTGGCTTTTTTCGTACATGGATGCATAGAAAAGGAATCCTCATGGATACTGGTATACTATCAAATTAAGGTGAGTGAAATGAGAAACAAAAGGTGTCATATCATTCGTTTATATTTTTACAGAAAACGACGTGGAATTGTGAACCTTTTAAACTTTTACACCTCTTTAACTAATAAATTAATGAAAATAAGTTAACAATGAATAACTATGGTGCTGTCACGTTCTTTGCATAATATTTGAAGATTATGAAATTTACAGAACGTAATATGATCTTAAATCATTACTAACTAATAATCTTTTGCTAATATCAATATTTACATCCTACCTTCTCCCCGTCCGCCATCTCCTATTTTGTACTAGGAAATTACATTCTGCTACATTATGCGCCAGTTACAAATAAAATTATAATTATATATTATATAATAACTGAAAACTTCTTTAGTTGATTAATAATAGTCCCTTATTGAAACTAACAACGAAATCTTTTCAGACATACTTCTCCCATTTGGTTCATATTCGGACATCTTACATTCCGTGCAAAATAAGGTGTCCCGGTTTGAGATGCTAATCCTTTAAAGGATGATTCCTTAACGCATCCTAAGAAAACAAATTGTATGGGAAGCTGCAAAAGATGAAATCCCATGTGTCATGACAAATATTGAAACTAAAGTTGATCATAACATAACGTACATAGAGTTTCCCCTCTAGGCTAGAAGACGCACTTCGCTATTAACACATTTCAAAAGAAATGTGTCAAAATAAAGTCGAGATTTTAGTACATCTTTAGAGACGTTCAAGCCGAAGTAATCTATCGAACAATTAAAAGGTTAACCACATGCGATCATTTTCACAAGGAACACAAATTGACCAGCTTAAGTCGTTCTTGATAAGGTGGAATAATCGAAGGGTCTGTCCAAGGAAGATCTGTGAACGTAAAACTGACGAAATTGCTCTGAACGGCCAATGTGGACAGCATTCCAGATATGAAATACGTACTCAAGTAATGGTCTAACAAATGAATTATATAGTGTTAGTTTAATTTTAAGATCAGAGAACTCCTTGGACCTCCCTGATGAGGAAATCAAAGTTTTCGCAATTTTAGCATAATAACCTAATGAAAAAGTTTGTCAAAAGCATTACTGGAATCATACAGATTCTGGAATGCAGTCCGGTTTTTAAAGTATTACCGAAACCAGCGATTGTGATAGTAGATCTTCCAAATACAAAGCCATGTTGATTGGTAAAGAGATCATTTTTGCATTGCAAAGAATTTTGGGAATGAATTATAGAATTTGGGTATGTACGAAAAAGCTTAGGCTATCGGTCTATAATTTGGGATTTCACTCCTATTGTCTTTCTTATGAATAGATACAATAAAATAGGTTTTCCATTTTTTTTGGAAAATAGTCACCATTGACGGATTTTAAGAATAGGATACCCAAAGGGACAACTAAGGCATCTCAACACGATTTAACAATCGCTATTCCCTCAGGACCCGAACTGTAGTCAGTTGGCTGATATGGTTAATAATGATTTCATGAGAGATTAACGGAGGTATACTAGCTGCAGGCTCCAATTCCTAAATGCACTTTCAAAAAATGTTACGAACGAATTATATGTCTCTCGAAAGTCATAGCAAATGGATAGCCATAGAGTTTTCTCTTAATGTTGACATATTATCGAAAAGTGCGTGGATGACTGTATAACTTATCGTGTAAGCCCACAATAAATTTCTCATACAGAACCGATGAACGTGTTTTAAACACTCAACATAGCATGTCACAAATTTTTGATGATCAGGAGGGTCTTTAGTTCTAAGAAAAAGCTTCCAGACCTCATTCTTCCTATTCTTCAAAATTTTCAGTTCCCTATTGAACCAAGAAGGTGAGGTAAAACAGAACGGTGGAGTTCTAAGAATCCTCCTTGACTCCAGACTACCATCTCCTGTTTTTGCTGTCGACTATAGGCCGCAATTGGTTAAGCAGAATGTGCACCGACCCCTTCTGTCGACTCCCTTGTTTCCCATCCTCATTTTCCTTTCCACTAAGGCTATGCATAGCATCATAGGGTATGTACTGAGCTTTGGCTTCACCGTAAAAAAGTACTTCCTCTGTCCCATAATAGTTGTCACATTTGCAATTTTTTCTTTTAATTATTGGCAATTTTGATCTAATATCGCAGTTAACTGTGCTAGAATGAATTTCGCGTAGTACTACTTTAAATCTGATCAACATTGTAATGTGATCAGTAGTTGGCGTTTGTATTTTAGAGTGGACTGGTAAGAGTTTGTAAAAAAATAGAGAGTTTTTTCAGTGCACCCGCTGTCATTTTAAAACGTTGTGTAAAATGTCAACAATAAGTAATTTGTTAGGTGCAATAAAGAAAACACGAGAAACGAATAATATTACTCGAGATGCGTTCTCCAGTTTTTGCTACAAAATTGTGAAATTTACTGTTTAAATGCTCAATTTTGGTTTTGAATAAATATAAGTTGTTTTTTACCTAAGCTTATTTTAAAAATTCCTACAACTTTATAAATTTTTCAAAGATGACAACTAATTTGGGACAACACATAAAGACTAAATGTGGCAACTATTATGGGACAGAGGGAGTATAATTTAATCTGCCATAAAGTTCGCGTCGAACTGCCGCTCTCCCTTTGTCTTCAGTCATACTCCTGACCCATTTCTCTTGAGAATTTAGTATACCATCAAAATATATTTTTTTCACTTAGTTTCGCGTTTCGGTTGTCACGTTAAAACTTAGATATATTTTTCAGCTAATTTCTACCAAGATCCTTTTTAATAAATACCTGTCTCTGCTATGAGCCAAGCAAATTCGTAGCAACCTGTCAGTATTGTACTTAAATAATGTCTTAAGCAAACACAAAAAATGGCTCTTAGAAGTATACATATACAGCTCCGACAAACCACTTTTCATTGCAGAAGCTAATTTGGGGACAAACTGTGGTAGACATTCTAATTTTGTTTCCTTTTTTCAAATACTGTTGCCAGGTGTTACAAAAACCCATCTTCGCAGTATTAAGACGTTTACTTAAATATTCCGTAATAGAGAGCTTTAGTATCAATATAATATCTAAATAAGTATATATCTGTTTACTACTTCAATACTTCCTGCAAAAAACCACTGCTGAGTACAACAGAGACTTAATCGGGTTAACTTCATAGCATAGTTTCCAGTTCGTTAATGATCCTCTGAAACTTTACCAGATCATCACACAAAAGAATAATGTCATCATCATACATGAAAATTTTTATTTTAATATGCTCAACTATTTAACCCATTTGCAGTTAGTTCTTCAAATCGTTATCGGAAAAGGCAAATAGTAGAGGGCTTAAAACACAGCCCTGGCTAACTCTGCTATCCGTATGAATAGCATCAGATAAACTTTCATCATTCTATACTCCTTGAGATATTGCAGGATTGCAGCTTTCTAGAATTATTGTACAATTCTTAATACTTTAGAGGATATTCCGGACTTTTACAATAACAAAAGTTTCTCTGAAGTTTACAAAAACAGTAAACAGCATATATCTTCTTTTTGTTAAAGTGGTAACTTAGATTAATTACGTTGTCTGCTTGGCTTTGTACCAATTTTATTCTGTTTTCACAATTTGATAGTCGATACTATACAGGGCCCTTTCTTTCCGCAATTGTAGTACATTTTTCCACTAATGTTATTGTCTTTTCTCTTTTCAGGAGGTCGCGAAGCAGGAATAAGTTCAGTTAAATTTGTCTGACGAAATGCCTCAAGTAATTTCTCTGTTCTGTGATACTGTTGTAGTCGAGTCTGGTGCTTGAGCGTTATGTTACTAATACCATTCCCCAGATATTCAATTTGCTCCACTTCTGTAAAAACTTTAAGCCTTAAAGCTTGGCTTAAAGCAACTTTGGGGGAAAAGTGGCTCACTGACCTTGTTTTGATCCATATTCATTGGGGTATTGAGGCCGATGTTTAGAAATAAGAAGAAGACTTGTGTGACCTTCCCAGGCAGCGACGAGGCCAGAACCCCCCAAATTGGAAAGTCTGGATCCGCTCCTGTTTCATAACCTGCTTATATGCATAAAATTTCAAACTAATGGTGTGTGAAAGCTAACAGCTTAAGAATAAAACCTTTCTCTCTCCATATGAAAGCATAAAGTTAATCTTCTTATTAAAATCAGGCGCGTGCCCACAGCCTAATTGAAACACCAGTCACGTCCAAAAATACTAAGTGATGTCACATGTTTCAGCAAAATGCAAAAATCAACTTAATTCCGGAGAACGCTCACCAAAGTGGTAGAAAATCTCATTATAAATTCATTTGGAGCAGCACAAAGCTTTTAAAGAAATTGAGGCCTGTGCATAAGCGATTAGGTGGAATATTCAGCCAGCGACGTTTCTTCCTTAAGCAGCCAAACATCCCCAAAAATAAACCAAATACACCTGTTGACAAGGAGTAATTGGCAGTAACTCGAAGTTTCATTAACGACACTTGAAAAATCTCAAGGCTTATGAGGATAGGCACATAACAAACGCGGAACGGGAATGTTGTACCTTGTGCCCTTGTGGTATGTTATTAAATTTCTCTAAAGAAGTATTTTGATGGCTTACGGTGAAAATAAGGGGTTTTCACCACAAAAAAAACATGTTTTTAAAAAATTTTAGGCTATAGTGAATAATTGTTATTTGTCTTCCTTTTTATGAATTTTGGCCAAAAATGTGCGAAAAAGAATGTTCACTATGAGCCCTCTAATATCTACATTTCAAGGCGAAAATAAATTACCTAAATCTACCACTGGATGGAAAAAAACATTTTGATTCAATTATTACAACATTTGTCAAGTTTAGGTAACTCAATGTGTTTTTCTAAATCCCCAGAAATTCCCATTTCAAAGTCGTTAAAAATTTTTACTTTAAATTTATAAAAATGCTGTTAAAGATTTTCATATTATACACTCTACGCAAAATATACTATTTTTAATTTTATTCGTATTTCCATATTTATATGTGAAATGTGCAATTATTATTACGGCACACTTTTTTTAGACTACACTGTCCAACTATTTTCAATGGCAAAACTTCGCGAAATGTGGCAATTATTGACAGCAGCAAGCGAAATTTCTATTAATTATAAAATCAAAACATACAAATGCCCCCAATTCGAATTTGTCAATTTCAATGAGTGAGACTATACGGCCATACCCTTAGATTTGATACACTTGGTAGACATGTGGCTGTCTAGAGAACTCACCCTAATTTTAAACATCAAAAAGTAGTAGAGCGAAGGACATTAAAGTAAAGCGCCGGGTCGTTCTCACGCTGTATAAATAAATCATAAAGTTTTTCCGTCAGCTGAGATTTCGAATACAAAATGGAAAGTTTTGTAAATCAGGATTTGTTCCTACAGTTCCAGGCGTATATGGACAATGAAATGGATATGCGTGAGGTAAATATCACCTTGCTTTGGGGACACTAACCCATTCTTTCATCTTCAGCAAATTCGGGATGTTGTTAAGGAGATTGAGCAGCATGCCAAGGAGGCGACCATCATTCTGCAGATTATTCACACCAATATTGAGAAAAGTAAATGTCGTTTAACATTTTAACGCAAAATAATTTTATCTTTAGTACCAGAGGCATGCCTGGGAGCTAGGAAACACTTCGAGCAGTGCCAAGCCAGTTACCAGAAGCTTGCTGAATTAATTCCAGCTGGCCAGTATTATAGGTATGCAAATGAAAATTACTCTGCAGGATTACCGTTGGTATGCTGTTCACTTTTTTCCAGATATTGTGACCGATGGACCTTCATAACGCAAAAATTGATATTCCTAATTGCTCTCACTGTGTACCTAGAGGCCGGGTTCCTTGCGCCAAGGGACACATGTGCTGAAATATTGGGCTGTAGGGAAGAGCATTGTTCCAATTTAACGTTTTCATAAATTTGACGTATTTTAGTGAAAACCTCGCAGGAAGCGGGATTCCATCTCGATATAGAGGACTATCTCATGGGAATTCTTCAGCTCGCCTCTGAGCTCTCAAGATTCGCAACAAATTCCGTTACGCTTGGAGATTATGATCGGCCTCTGAACATCTCTCGATTTGTAGCCGACTTAAATTCAGGATTTCGCTTACTTAATTTGAAAAATGATGGGCTGCGGAAGAGATTCGATGCACTAAAGTACGACGTGAAGAAAATTGAGGAAGTGGTATACGACATAAGCATAAGGGGACTGCGGCCTCAAGTTCAAGCTGAAGAATCTTCAACATAATAATTTATATTAGTTCTACAGCTTTATTATAAGGAAAATGGTTTACTTTCAGTACAAATATAATTTTTTGCTAATAATTTTGCGTTGAGTTAATTGGGAGTTCTGTCCAATGCCCGATCTACAACCCGTTAGGGACTGAGATCAACAGCCCTGTCGGCGTATCAGTCCCGAAGCAGATAAAATTTCGGAACCATATCATTTAGCTAGTCCATGACGATATACAGAACACAAAAGGAAAAATGACATTTAGCCGATGACGTCACCTTGTCAAAGTTGTATGAAAATTTTAAGTAATTTAGGAATTAAGTGAGTAGCTAAGCATAATTTTCAATTATTTCTTTGCAACAATGTTCCTCTGAGCATACAAAGCAAATTTTAGCATTTCTCAGCAATATAACCAAAAATTCCTTAAAATGAGTTGAAATCTCTGACGCAGTGACGTCACCTAAACAAAAATGGCGGAACCAGTACTTGGGCGTACCATATTTGTGTTCTCTATACCGTGGGGCTAGTCAATCGCTATGAAGAATTTCCAGGTTATTTCCAAGGTATTCAAAGCACAAGAGCTGTGTTCGGTGACCTGCTCCGAGCGAAGAAGCACAATTTAGGGTTCTGCTCTGTGTTCGAGGGGAAAAGAGCATTCCTCTACTTTGCTTTTTTTTCTGTTTTCTGACGAAAAATGAGCAGAACAACTTAAATCAACTTAGAAAACGGTTTCTTACATCTGCAACAAAGCAGAAAGAATGGTGATCTCGCCGATTTCCCAGCCTGATATGCCCATGTTCCCATTCAAGGGATACTCCTTCAGCGTCGTACACTTCAATAAGTCCATCAGCACTTTTGCCATTCTTTTTACCAGATCGCACTTGGTGTTGGTAGAAGGGTCATCTTT
>QYTT01089252.1:9144-25644 GCA_006980735.1 Dasypogon diadema | reverse complement strand
CACATTCTCTTTAAGTGGACTAGGCTAAATTTTAATATCCGACAACTTCCGGCCAGAAAAGTCAAACCAACTTGATTAGCAACTATCCAGTCCAGTCTGGTTCGGTTTGGTGGTCGTAATATAACCACACTAATAGCATGATATGCATTTATCCTGTCTGATCCTGTTCGGCTCCAATGTAGCCACGGCCTCCTAACAATTCAAATTAGTCTTTCGATTTTAAATTTAAACTTAACAGTAATTCAGTTCGGGATATTGTTCAATGTCAACTGGCTTTAAACAATTGAATCAAGTTGACATCAACATTAAGCCTTTAGAAAATATTTACTTATGATTAATTTATGATTCTTCAAATATTAACTGTAAGTGTAAAGGGTTATCAAAATAGTGCTATGTATTTTTGTGAAAAGTCATAGCGGACATTTTTTCTGATTTTCACCAAAAAATTGACATTTTTCTTCAGTATTGTTTGAGAAATCATCACGGAAAGATACACAGTTGCGCAACGTATAGAAATTGTTAGAATTTATCACAAAAATAACGAATCTATTTGGGCTACGTGCGTGAAATTTATTGTCGACATAATTAACCTACAGAGCTTACTATTCGTAATTGAATTCAAAAATTCGAGACAAATTGTAGTGTTTGTCATCTTAAAAATTCAACTCATCAAAAACGTAAACATACCGCTGAAAATATCGATCCTGTGAACTAAAGTGTGAAGGAAAAACCAGAACAATTAGGTACACGTTGTTCTCAAGAGCTTGGACTTTCTTATCGCGCTACATGGAACATTCTTCATAAAGATTTGCATTTCAAGTGGTATAGAATCCAGTTGACTCAAGAACTTACACCAAATAACCATTTATTGCGAAGAAATATTGCTTCAGCGATGAAGCTCATTTTTTGTGAAATGCCTTCGTAAATAAGCAAAATTGTCGCATTTGGAATGAAGAAAACCCACATGCTTTTTATGAAACACCCTTACATCCACAAAAATTAACAGTTTGGTATGGTTTATGTTCTGGAGGTGTAATGGGACCGTACTTTTTTGAAAACAAAAATAACAATGCAGTTATTGATCTGGACAACATATGGTTTCAACAAGATGGTACAATATGCCATACATCTCATAATACAATCAATTCATTGACAGTTAGTTCAATGACCGTGTGATCTCAAGAAATGTCGATTTGACCTGGCTAAGAAGATTATGTGATATAACTCCATTGAACTTTCTTCTCTGGGGTTATGTGAAATCATTGATTTACTCCAGTAAACCACAACGAATCAATGATCCAATCAACATTATTCATGTCATTGGAGAAATAAGTGTTGATTAACACGTTGAGTGCCACGTCAGTCACCGGTGACTGACACCGACCTTTCCGTTCAGGCCGCGTCAGTCACCGGTGACTGACAGTATAAAATAATATAATAAAGGTAGAAATTGAACATTTTTTCAGAAAACTTTAATGGATTTTATTGAAACAAGGTAAACATAAAAATGGTTGTCCCTCGCAAGTGTCACAATATGTTATAACCTTGACCAAACAGGTGCTATTTTTCTGCCACTCTGAATGAATGAAACACTTATATAAGCATTCCCTTTCGAACAGAAATACCTTCCACTATGCTAAAAAACAATGGCCCTAATACGTTTTAAAATTTCCATCAAGTAAATTCTAATTTGCCAGTATTGCGCTTCGCATTGCTGTACTACGATACCTGCGCGCGCGGCCTGACGGGGAAGTCGCTATAAAACCGCGTGGCACTCAACGTGTTAATGTGGAAAAGTCACCACACAAATAAAAATACAGATTTCCAAGGTAAAGCGCAAAGTTTAAGCCGCGATTTTGCTCTTTAACAATTTTCTCGTAAATCGCAATATACTACAGCACGCACGCACTCAACTTGTGTATTGTTCTGCTGAGTAATCTGCCGTCAATGAGATGAGCATTGAGAGAAATCCACGTAAAAGTAGAATTTCTATTAAAATTGTTAAGAAAACTATTATTATTAACACTAGAACTACGAAGCCGGTCATTTTGACCGGTAGCCTCTCTTTCAGTTGCATTATTCAGCGTATTATTTCTATCCTTCTTTTAAGCATCTCCGTAGTTCTAGTGTTAATAATAATAAACCCAATATCGAACAGAATATCTGCCTTCAATTTCTAAAAAGCACTTAGAAAAACAGTGTTTCTAGTGGGGCGATTTGATTCATTTAAGAACTCGGTCTCAGTTCTAAACCAACGAATATAGTACCAAATTTCAAATCTCTACAAGGTTGTAAACTTCATTACCCATTTTCCCGTTGTAATTTCATTCCTTCGAATTAAAATCTTTTACTTCCATATTTTCGAAATAGTTCGAAATAGCAATTGCCAATAAGAATTACCATTTCATGTAATCAGTAATCAGTATGCAATAATGTATTTCCTCATGAATATGACACTGAGATTGGCAAGCTAATTGAAAAATAATTGAACAGGAACAGGAATGCAGAAATTAAAAGCCGATTTCAACTCTTTAATCCATTTTAAATTCCTTTTCTATGAAAACATTCTCAAAACGTGTTTGTTTCTTATTTGAAAATAGGGAGTCTTCAACAACAAATTTTAAAATAAATAAATATATTGCGTTACTTCACAAAAAAGCCAAAGGCTTTGTAGAAACTACATCAGTTTTCTATTGCCTGACTGTAAAGTTTTAGTAATTTTGTTTTCAACTGAAACTCCCTCTGAATCTTAGCACTCCCAGAAGAAAAACGCTGTCTCATAATAATTGAAACACGAACCATAAATGGAAATAAAAAACATATATGACAAACTAAATATTGTGTTACGTTCAAAAGAGGGCGGAAAAATATGCACAATAGATAAGGTAGTCAGTTTGAGGGTATTTTTATAGAAAAGAATTTAAATTATAATAATAAAAATTAGTGAATTAAAATCAGCTTCTAATTCCTGTATTATTACCTTTCAAATGGCTCTCTATCTTGATTAAAATATATGAGGGATTCAAATCCCATGTATGACATTTCACTCTAATAATTCTCATTCCCAATTGAATTGAATTAAAAATTTCAATTCCAAGCTATAAGAATTAGGCTGAAATTAATTTGAAAATAAATGGTTACACCGCAGCTCTGGTCTCTACATTATTTCCTTCAAGTGTAACCGCAATGACGGACGGGCAGTCAAACAAACAGGCAGCCACGTGAATTGATATGACTTTAAGATTGAGTAATCGAGTAACGAAAACAGCATGACGTCATGGCTTTTTATGGCTTCTTCAGCTTTTTATGTTTTGTACCATTAAAAGCAAAGCGGGTTTTTACTTTTTCTCTGTAAATAAACGAAGGAAGGAAAGGGCTTTCAAAATTTTGTTGCTTTAATAATTTAAAATTAGAGATTTTACAATTTTTATAATGTTAACAGGAAATAAAAGACAAGATATAATTTAATCGTCCTTCCTTTTTCAAATTGTGCCGATTGAAAGTCGTAAAATCCACAATTATTAATTTGCATGTAAAATAGGAAATTTCGAACAATGCGTGGCTGACTTAATAGAAGATCTAATTGCTGTGCGTTCCTTTGTCCTGAGAATTTCTTGGAATAAAGAAACGAAGCGCTAGCTATCTTGTGAACATAATACTTTTAAAGAAACAAATATGATAGAAAGGAATGTTAGTGGTGTGTTTAAATTACAAATTAATATTTGAGTTCATAATTGAATTAAAACAAATATAGAAATATTAATATAAATATACGAGTAGGTTAGGAAATATCCGAATATACAAATAAATTCCTTATTATTTCAACTATGGAAGGATAAAAAGCCGTAAAAAAACAGTAAGAAGCTGTACAAAACCATGACACCATGCTTTTTTAAACAGCACAGTGCACTATTAAGATTTCACTTGGTTCATTTCCACAAGCGTTATTTAGTAGTATTTGCTCAGTACATTCTTTACAATGATTTCTTAGTTTTTCGATAGCATTTAAGTAACAATATTCAGCAAAGTACCTAATAACAGAATTATTTACTTGCATTTCTTCTAAAACTGAAGAAATCGAAGGTCAGCATAGAAAACAAATAAAGACTTGGTTAATGAAAGGACTGATTTTACGGTTAAGACCATTCCGTTGAAACAATGAGAATGGTCTGCTCCGAGTACATTTCAGACAAAAAGTCTAAATCTGGTGAACTCCGAACTAATGTCGAATTCGATTGATTCTCGATCCGACACAGATCCGCCCGAGGTCTGCCCGAAGTGCTGTCAAAGTGTTCGATTGAACGTTTAGTTTGGATCCAGATCCGCCCGAGATCCAACTTAGAAACCTGCAGATCCGACCTGAGAAATTTCTCGGGTTCAACACACACAAAAGCAAAAACTGTCACTGAAGTAGGATTTCGTTTTAGATGTTGTAGATAAATATTTAGAGGAAGAGGTTATGTGCGTTGTGTGAACGAAATACGTTCGATTGAAACAGTGTCGAATCCAGATTCTCGTGCGGGTTTGGATTTGCAAATCAAAAACGGCATAAGAGAGTCCTATCGTTTAGTATGTCAAAAAGTTTATTCATTTTTTCCAAAAACTTTGAAATTGACAAAGTAATTTCTTTCAATTCTTCAGGATATTTATTCAAATTTAACAGTACTTGTATTCTAATTGCCATACTTCTGCTTAACCCTTGAACCGCCAAATAAACAGTAATTTTTTGAAAATCAATTGGCCATATATGAGATAAGGTAAGCTTCAGACATATTTTTGCAGTTTCGTTTTTCTCTTTATTGTATAAAAAAAACTTGCCAGCTTATTTCACCTTCTGGAGCCATTGAATTTGAATTTGAATTATTCCTTATGCTTTTGAATAAGTGTAGGATATCAAATGGTGCATATACTCTTTTTTCTTTGAATGTGAAGAAGGGCTTTTCTGGGGTTATATTATAATCGTTGAAAAATTTCCTGTTTGTTGATCCTTGATCGCAGACTATTGCTTTTTACTATCAGACCAACATGATCCGTAATATTTAAACATTTTGTGACTTCTTCCTCTAGGCATTCCGTTGGAATTGGAAGGGCGAGGGGGATGATTTGATTATTTCATTACTGAATTGTAGAATTTGCTTGTTGCTTATAATGTTGCAAATTGCACCATTTATATTTTCGCTTTTTTCCCTATTTGTATCAAATTCTGCTGAATGTACCACTGCTTCAATTAAAGTATTTAAGACGTCTGAAAACTTATTAGCAAAATAATGGATTTCAAAATCTGCTCATAATTCATATGCAAATCGATACAGGCTCCCAAAAGTAATGCAAGTAGGAGCATGTTCCCAACGACGTAAATATGAAATGATAGAAATGTAGGATAGCTCGTATCTTCAGTCTTGTTTAAAAGTAGATTTCAGGTCTCTTGTCAGCTTTCGTTGCAGTAAAAAAGGACACAGCGTATTATTTGCGAATTGGAAAGACATTGCACTGTAACTGTATTACCCATCACCCAAAAGTTGTGAAATCGGAAAATTCCAGAATAATTTTACAATCAAAATATTAGTTTATGAATAAAATATGGAGAAGTCATTTTTCATTTCTTACACTAAAACAAAGATTTTATTAAATAAAAAAAAGATATTGAAAGTTTTTTGTTATGAATTACTTAGGAAATATGACATTAGCATGTGAAAATTAGGAAGTTTCTTTGTAAAAAATTTCAAAAACCAACCATTACTCAATATTCTTTTACTGCCTAACCATGCGAAAAAATTAGTTCGTTCGATAGACTTTACTATGGAAAAATTAATATTTTTTCTTTTATCAAGATTTCATGTGATTAAAAAAACCTGGCAATATCCCAGCAGGAGTTAGATATCCCATGCAAACCATGCACTCAATCTGGACAAAATATTTTCTTGTTTTTCTTTGGTCCAAAGGTCCAAAAGTGCACCGTTAGTGTATATAATTGTGTTTATGCAATGCAAAGTAGCTTCATTTCCTTTGATAAGGGATATTCTAATTTTTTTCGTAAATAATGGGGATCACTCGGAACAAATTTAAAAGGGAAATATCAAGCTTACGTTTTCGTTTACTTACAGACCATCGCAGTTCATAGCGAACATTGCATCCTTTTTAGGCGAATAGGCTTTAGCTTGTTCTGTTTGAGCAAGCTGAATATTTCTTTAAAATTAACAAACAAGAAGTAGAATGAAATGTAAGTGATTAAAACAAAATTATTACGTACTTATAATATAAGTTGTGAAAACTTACCTTAGTTTTGTTTTAAGTGAATCCACTTCTCTTGAAAGCGACTCGTGACTTTCAATCATATCTTCGTATTCACGTTGTGCTTTACGTTTCTGTGTTTTCTGATTCTGAATCTCCTCCTCAGCCTCTTCTAACTTTCGTTTCAAGCTCTTCATACGACTATTTAACTGTAAATGAAAGAAAAAATCATTTGTAAGCAGCTACAGCCTTTTAATTTTCATAGAAATCTTACGCTTTCAATCTGTTCCTTGTATTGATCCGCGTGTCTTCGCTCATCCTCAATATTCATTGTCAACTCTTTAATTTTCTTATCAAGTTTACGATTCGCTTTCTGTTGCAGAAGGCGTTCTTTAGTTTCGTTATCAAGTTGTTCTTCAAGATTTTTGATTTTGGACTCCAAAGTAGCCACTGCTGCCTTCATCTTTGTTCTCTGTGCTGTTTCAATTTCCGCTAATTTACCTTTAAGCTCTTTGTTCTGCCGTTCAAGTAAGGCTCGTGCATTTTCATTCTTTTGAGAATTTGATTTCTCTGTGGCTAACTCAGTTGTGAGTTGTTCAATTGTCAGCTGCGCTTTACGACTTCTGTCAAGTAACATCTCTGAATTTGATTGCTCCTCCTCCAGTTCTTCTTCTAGGGTTGTTATTCTTGCTTCAAGACGTCGTTTTTCATCAATCATTAAAGATCCCTTATTTGTATTAGCACTAATTTCTTCCAGGAGTTCATCTCGTTCAGACTCTGCAGCACGCTTAGCGCGTTCCGAACTGGCCAAATCTTCTGAAAGCTGCATTACTTCAGCTTCAAGAGTTTTAACTTTCCTTTCAGCTTCCTTACTTGCCGCCGATAACTCTTCTTTTGCAGCTTTTGCTTCTTCAGCATCTCGTAAAGCATCTTTCACTTGTGCCTGCAATTTTTTGGCATGTTTTAATGCATCTTCTTTCACTTTGTTATGCATTTCAAGTGTTGCTTCAATGTCTTTCAGATCACCTTCGAGTTTTTTCTTCGCTGCTACAGCAGCTGTCCTTTGCTTCCTTTCTTCATCTAGTTCGGCCTCAAGGTCTCTGATTGTTTTCACCAATCCTCTTCTTTTTTCTTCCGCTTGTTCTTCTTTTGCTTGAATATCTCTTTCAAATTGACTTCGAAGTGCTTGCATATTGACCTCTAATCTTAATTTGGCATCTTCTGTCAATTGCAAATCATCTTCAAGTTCTTCATTTTGTGCTTTTAATTCCGCGAGTTGGCTTTCGAGACTTCGTTTAGCCTTTTCAAGCTCATGAACGTTCTTATCTGCTGTTCCTTGAGTATTCGCTAAATCATCTAATTCATTTTGAAGTGCTTTTCGTTTCTGTTCCAAATCTTCAATTTTGTCATAGGCATCATCAAGTTCCCTAGTCAGTGATAATACTTTAGTTTCCTTTTCACGGGCTTCCCTTTCAGCTGTATCCCTTTCTTGCGCAATTTGTTCACTGATTGCTTTTTCCTCAGCTAGGATCTTGTCGAAATTCTTTTGCTTCTTTTCTAGCTCAAGGACCTTTGTCCGTTGTGCTTCCAATTCGATGGTAGTATCTTCCAATTCTGACTGAATTTTCTTTTTACTTTTATCTAACCTGTCATTTTGAGCTTGCAGTTCCTTAACTTGACGCTCCAATGCCTCTATTTCTTTATTTAATTTCTTCTTGCTTTCTTCCAGTTCCTTAATGACATCAGAATCCTCTTCGGCTTTCTTTTTGATTTCTTGCATTTGAATATTCAACTCCGCTAGCTTTCTCTCAAAATTCTTTTTTATTTCATCATCTTCCTCCAATTGCTCTTGGAGTGCTTCTTTTTCTGATTCCAATTGACGCAATTTCGAGCTTAAAGACAGTTTCTGACGGGTCTCTTCTTCTAACAGCTGCTGTGCTTCAGTTAATTGGCTTTCCATATTACTGGCAGACTTAACGGCTGCAGAAGCTTTAAGGTCAGCTTCCTCAAGTTGTTGAGTGATATTTTCTACTTCCTGCTGAAGTTTTGTACATTTTTCTTGAAGTTCGGAACGAGCACGCTCTACTTCGGCAAGTTTTACCTAATAAGAATTTAGATAAATATATTAATAAAAAAAACCAATAATTCTTACCTGTAGTTCAGAGATTTGTGATTCTGCTTGCTTCCTTCTCCGATCATTTTCTTGTCTAGAGCTATTAACATTTCTTAGTTCTGTGGCTAAGTCCGCATTCTCGGCTTCCAAGCTCTGCTTCGTCTTCTCTAGAACTGCTTTGGCTTTTTTCAAATTCTCTAGTTGATCGTTAATTGAGTTTATTTCTTGGGAATGCTTGTGCCTCATATCAGCCAACAAAGATTCATGATTAGCAGTTTCTTCTTCCAAACTCTTTTTCAGAGTAGCTAGTTCTTGTTCTCGTTTTGATCTAAGTTCTTGCTGGGCTGTTAATATTAAGTATATAATTGGTTACACTATGCCATGTTTATTAACTAAAGGTAAAAAATAACAACTTATTTTAATTACAATACTTACCGGCAGTTGTATCTAAGGAATCCAGTAATTCGTTCTTCAGTGCTTCCAGCTCTTCGCCCAAATCCCGACGTATCTTTTCAGCTTTAGCTCTGGCAGCCTTCTCAGCCTCTAGATCTTCTTGAATCTCTGCAAGTTGTGATTCTAATTCACGCTGAGCTTTTTGTGCAGTAGCTTTGGCAGCAGATTCTTCATCAATCCTCATAAGTGTATGTGTTAATTCCTCTTCGCGTTTTGCAAGTTGTGCCTGTAATTCCTCCACTTGCATCCGCCTTTCATTAAGTTGCTCCTTTAAATCAGCTACTTCAGTTTCAATTTTTCTCTTCGTTCTATCAGCCTCCTGTCGCTGCTGTTGATCTTTATGCATTCTTTCCTCAAGCTCCGCGATTGTAGCTTCATGTTTCGCTTTAAGCTTTGCCAAATGTTTTGCCTTTTCCTCTTCTTCGGCCAAAGTTTGAGAGAGATCATTAGCCCTCTCTTCGAGAATCTTCTTTTCCTTTAACAACTTCTGATTATGATCCTCTGTGACTGCTAAATCCTCTTCATACTTTTTAATTTTAGCATCTAATTGGACCTTTTCTAATTGAAGTTTTTGTCGCGCAGCTTCTTCTTCCTCCAATTGTTCCTCAAGATCTTGAATGTTTAATTCTAGTTTTTTCTTTTCGTTGCCCAAAGCTAATACTCTCTCTTCCTCTTCTTCTATTCGAGCTTCCAGCTCTTGCATCATATCTTCCAATTCCTGCTTTCGAGCCATAAGTCGAGACCTGCTCTCCTCCGCTTCTGCACATAATTCAATTTCAGCTTGTAACTGTTCAGCTAAAGCAGTCTTCTCCTCGAGGGCCTGTTGATATTTTCTTTCATATTCTTGAGCATTTTTAGATAAAACGTCCAATTTCTCACGAACTTGTTTCAATTCATCTTCTTTCTGCACTAATTTTTCTTCCTGTTTGGTAACTTCCAACAATGGTTTCACTTTTGTATACAAGCGCCACCACTGCCAATTTCTTAGTTTCAAGTAGGCAGCACAATTTCTTTGGATTATTCGAATTGCATTTAGTTGCTGCAATCTCTTCTGATAATTTCTTCTAGCTAAGAAGCCTCGACAAAAAGCTTGGAAATTCACTATTAAGTCAGTAATCTTGTAGTCACGCTCTTCTTCAAGATGTGCCAAAACTCCAGCTCTAAAGAAAATTTTTGATTGCCCAACGCGATACAAATTTGAATCTAATTCCAAAGCTTGAATCATCTTCTCGCAAGCCTTCTTTCCGTCCATAAATCCTTTCGGAATAACATTTGGAGTAAGAAGTTCGTAGCGCTGACGGAACTCTTGGAACGGGATCCTATTCGGAAAGCCTTGACGACAAATTCTAATACCTTCCAAAACACCATTACACCGAAGTTGATCAAGTACTAGAGGAGCATCAATTTTTCCAGCACGCTTTTCATGATTGGGAATAATGCACCGGACAAAGTTTGGGTTGGTATTTCTTAAGGTATCCATCAGCTTTGCGAGTTGCTCTTTATACAAATGAGATACCGTTCGAAACATTCCTTTACGTGTCCTTGCTCCAAACTGTGTATCTGTTAAAGCTTGTTGAGCCATTCCCACAATCTCTGCATCTTTCCAAATTTGAACCACAAAAGCGTCTTGAGAATTCTGTAGCAGTGACACAACGTTTTCATTCAGTGGGTCCATATTTTTCATTAACCACTTAGCAGCAGAGTAATCGACTTTACCGGCATAGTGCACTATTGCAAAATCTGCCACTCCCCTGAAATCGGTTTTCATGAACTTTGGATGCATTGAATGTGCCGATACTAATTTATCTACAAATGTTTTATCTGTGGCCTTAGGGAACCAACACTCTTCATCTAGTAAAGCCATAATTCCTCCCGGCTTATCAATTAAGTCAATCGTTGGTTGCAAATCTAAGCCAAAATCAATGAATTTCCACTCTATTCCCTCACGTTGATATTCTTCTTGCTCCAGAATGAACATTGTATGGTTGAACAATTGTTGAAGCTTTTCGTTTGTGTAGTTAATGCAAAGCTGCTCAAATGAATTTAATTCAAAAATTTCAAAGCCAGCCATATCAAGAATTCCGATAAAAGAAGCTCCCTGGCGTTTAGTTCTATCTAATGATCTATTTATACGGTTCACAAGCCACTTAAACATACGTTCATAGCACGCTTTAGCGATAGCTTCAACTGCAAATTCCACTTGCTCCTTGGTTTGGGCCTTCGTCACAAAATCCCTTCCAACTTTTATACGAGGTGTTAGGAAAGCTCGCGTCATATCCGTTACATTAAGTCCCAATAAATGAGCGATTTTTTGAGCAACGGTGTTATCAGGAAGCGTTGCTTGATCTGAATTTCGTTCTTGACGAAATTTCATGCATCCAAAGAGGAGAACAGCACTAACAATGCGGAAGATCGAATTAAAATCATCATTAGTCATTCCCATGATATTCATGCTTTTCACGGTGGCTTGGAACTCAGCATAATCATCCACACCTGGTACTGGAAGACTGCCATTGGATAAGAACGGGTATGTCTTGATGTCATCTAAAATAAATCTCTCTTTCTGTTCGGGCGATGCGCCAGCCAACAACTGATAGAAAATGTGGAATGTTCGTTCGTCTTTGGCTTGACGAATGGCACGTGACTTCTCCAGGAGATATGTTTCAATATTGGCCCCCGATATATAACCAGAAGCATCAAAATTAATCCGAATAAATTTCCCCTGAAATTTGAGCAGTTTTATATTTCAAATCACTTTAAAACGACCTAAAATATCAGGTGAACATTATCTTAAAACTAATTATTAATTTACATTTTATGAATTCCTAAACAAAATCAAAAGTTCTGATTGCTTACTTTTTCATAAGAATTTATGCGGTCAACAAAATTTTATTGCTTCATGTGCACATTTGCAAATTTACCCTCAATTGCAGCAAATATTTCGAAATTGTGTTCGCGAAAATAAAATTGAAATGCATCATGCTCCTGTTTATGCGTCTTGAGGTTTTTTGACGTAATTTGATATGGCAGCACTAACCAAAGAAAAGAAAACTTACGGCTAAAAGGCAAAATGAATGATAACACTATTAAGACTAGATAGCATCTAACTTTACATTCGATCAATTGAGTTGCTAGAGGCTAGAGTATGATATGGGAACACAGATTGTATTTCCTTTACTAAATGAAAGCAGTACTTACAAATCTGGATGAGTTGTCGTTTTTCACCGTTTTTGCATTGCCGAATGCCTCTAAAATCGGATTTGCTTGTAAAAGTTGTTGCTCGAGTTCGCCCTGAAATTACAATAATTTTTTAAGATGTTGCCTCTTTTAATTAATTAATTTAAACAATTAAAATGTAGCACGGTTAATAAATGTCATGCAGAAAAACGGGAAATGTCTTTTTCAACAATAATGTTTTTAAAGTACATATTTACAATACTTATTTACACAAATATAAATTCAAATATTGCACACATTTCCCTCTTTTATTACAAAATGTGAAAATGTCGTCTCTGTCTGGACTTTGTTTTTCATGTATATGTTGCTTTATTATGTCGCGATTGAATCAGAAATCCTAAATGATATTAATTGCATGTATGATATGATTGCGGAGTAAATTTAGTAGAAGAATGTTAATGCATTTTTAGTAAATCTTTAAATTCCATCTGTCCAAAACTGAATTAATTAAAAAGAAAATCTTTAGAATTTCTATTTATGTCCATTAGCAAATTTAGCCGCCAATAACATAAAAATTTCGCTCAAATCTCCATATTATAGTTTAAGCTGGGAGGGTATATTTCTGTCAGATTGTGATTCTTATTTACAGTGGACTCGCGAAACCTTGAACTAATTAATACTAAGCGTGTTCAAGTTTTCGAGATCAAGTTTTTTGGTATAATTGCAAATGGCAAGTCCTAACAAAAGGGTCAGCGTTAATTCGTAAAAGTAGCTATTTCGAAAATAATCAAACAAACAAAAACACAGTGTAATGCGACAAACAACTAGAAGACCACAATAAATTTATAATTTTCATATAAAAACGCGAGTGAGTAAGAATACATATAAGTCAGTATAATGCAAGATGAATTTATGTATATGGATTTGCACGCACTAAATTCTTCGTATGCTTGGTCAAGTTATTTGTTCAAGTTTTAGAGTAAAAAATGTTAAAATTTTCTGTGCAATGTATTGGTATTCAAGTTTTCGCGAATCCACTGTATATAATATATTTATATTATACAAAGTGTTCGGTAGTAAAGCGGTCATACTTCACCAGATGATAGGGACATATCAAACAAAATAAAAGAAAACTACGGGGGAAGAGAGGTAAATTCCTGATAGTTTACGATATGGTGGGTCTTTATGTGTTTATTTAGGAATCACTCTGTACCTTGGCGTGGGCATCTGATGAACACGGTTGATGCCATATTCAAAAGCATACCTTTATTTGATTGCCTGGTTACGTTTCTACGCTTGGTTGTTGCATAATTGTGCTGGCATTTGCACTTAAAAAATCGGATATTTTAGAAAAATTTTCCGGAAAATAACATTATTGAAGTAATTTAATGCCGTACATTTTAAAATACCGAAGGGATTGCTTTTAAGTCTGAGTTTTCCAGATAATTGGAAGCAAATGACAAGCAAGAGGACGACACGTTGAAAATATACTTTAAATTACGAATTTATTAATGTTGTTTCTGAACTAAAATGAAATAAATTTTGAACTAATCGACTTTTAAAAACATATTAACATTCTATACTGTTGTTTAAACTAAAGGCGAAATATGTGTGTATGTTGGACACAAATTCAAGTTCAACTATCTCGAAAAGATTAGATAAGACAACACGCAATCCCTTGAGATTTACCAGAACCACCAAGCTAGTTATTTTTATTGGTAACCTACCTTTCTTTCAGTTTCATTATTCAGAACGATTAAAAGCTTATCGAAAACGTTTATATTCACATTGTAAACTAAAATTCGTCGAGATATAGATATAGATATTTTGGTATCTAGCAGAAGGTTTAACAATATGTAAAATAAACAGTAAAGAATATTATATCAGTTAAATGCCTCTATTTTTTAAGGACATTGCAAGTTTAAGATTTCTAAATACACACATTCAGAAAAGGTGAAATTCTTAAGTAATCTGGTTTCAAATTTTTACCAGCTTTGATGCAATTATTATCAAGTCTTACACAAGTTTGCATCCTTACG
The DNA here is from genome assembly GCA_006980735.1 of Dasypogon diadema. NCBI lineage: Eukaryota > Metazoa > Arthropoda > Insecta > Diptera > Asilidae > Dasypogon > Dasypogon diadema. Next base: position 11,631 of record QYTT01089252.1, on the reverse strand, counting down.
AATTTATTTGTATATAGATTGCAGACATCAGATTTTTCTTATTCTGTAATATATAACCCAACAAATGGGTCGAAAACTACCATTTTTGCCTCATTACCATTCATTATTTCACTTGCGCAAACTTTGTAAAGGAATATAAATATTCAAGATACATTTTGTTGTTAATACATACTATAATTTAAAAGCAATACAACTAAAATTATCACAAATATAAATAAAATGATTGGAAATCGGGAAAATACACCTGAATTCGTGAAATTTATCGTAAGTTCGAATACGCCATCTTATAAATTTAAATATAGTTATAGAATATTTCTCGTATCCATAACCAAGCTTAGTTTATATTCAGGTTTATATTTCATTATATTTTCCAAGTTAATAAAATATTCCATTAGGTATAATTAAATTTCCACCTTTTAGTCAAAATGCACATTATTATAGGTTAGTAAACAAACTTGTCACAGGGGGAATACATCTTAAAGCCTCTAAAAAAAAAAATAAAAGCTTTAAGAGTAAGCTCTAGTGCTACGACAAAAACAAAATCTTAATTTCTACTTTAAGATTTTATTTCATATTTTACTATAAACGCACAAGCTTATCTAATGCAAAATTCACTCGCAAACAGATAAAAATCTAAGGTACTTAAGACATTTGACTATAAATTTTAAAATGTAAAAGTTTAGAGAAAAGAGGTGTCACATGAAGCCAGAAAAAATTGAATGCAGAGTTTAGCAAATGTACTCGTAACTATTGTGAAAAATGTGTTTACGTACTAAAGAAGGAAAGAAGTGATATAAATTAAGCGAGAATACTTTACCGCAAACGTTGACATGTGGCTCTGCACATAGCAGGTGCGATAGTGTTTGGTAGAGGGTTTGTCATATTTAAATCGCACACGGGTGAAGCGCAGGTGTTTTTGTGTGTGTATAACATTTTATATTGCGCGTAAAGGAATAAAAAAGGGGAATAACAAAATATTTGTGTTAGATATGTTTTTTTTGGAAATAAAAGAGAAATAAAAATATTCTAAAGATACTGAATACAACAAAATTAATACTTACAATAATTAGTGCTGGATGCGGTCCCTTTTGTATAATACATAAACAGAACATGTTTACAAAGTAACGTGGCCAAGATAGACATCGATACGGAATAAAGTACGAATACAGCAACCAACACATCAAAGAATAAATATATGGAAATAAAAAAAGAAAGAAAACAATATAAATAAACTAAAATTAACTATTTGCATCAATGACAAAATAGTGTGGTTAATCAAGCAGATCTTATTTTTTATATAAAAGAATTAGCCTAAATTTCAATAAAACTAGTTTCTCAACAAATATTTTAAATATATTATACAACTATTTAAATATATATAATCTGGACAAAAAGCTGATCGGCAACTACAGACAAAATTCATTTAATTTATATATGCATGCAACTGATTTATAGAATTACATACAAGATTTAAGCAGTTTTCAAGTCATTTTATTCAAGTAAAAAGTGAATACTGTTTGATTGTACCAAAAGGGATGGTTTTTCTTTTCTACAAAATTATTTTCATTTGAATATGACATCATTTTCAAGATAGTAAAACGACTTCGTTGAAATAAAACATTTTGTCAAAATCTAATTGTTTCCAAATGTTACTTGCCAATTTGGAAACTTAGACTTCTAAGCATCATCAAAAGTGGGCTTTTTATTTCTCAAATGATTTATTTGGGTATCAGTGGTTGAGGTAATTCTTCTAACTAAAACTTGCAACATTTGTCAGATTTAATGATAATTCACAATACCATCACTTGTCACTAAAAAAATCATTATTTTACTATGGAGAGTGTCTGTTGAGAGTATAAAGGCAGCCACTTGCAAATGTATTGATCACCACGACCACCGCGTCAGTGAGTGGCTGCCTTAAATGTCTCATTCATTCAAATTTGTTAAGTCCTTGTCCTTACTTCCTCTGACAGACTGTTTCCATAGTAACTAGTTTGTTGAGCGTACAAAGGTACGGTTGAATTAAATTAATTCACTGACAAAAATGAAAAATCTTTCTTTGAGGTGTAATATAAAATCTATCATATGAGACTACTGATGATCCTAATCCTGTGTATTTCATCTTTATTTACTAAAATTCCATGGCATTTTTCACGTTTTTTAATAAATTGTCCTGCTTCAGCGTATCCCTTTTCAAATAATCCGCGGATACAGTTTCGACGTAATCTTTTGCTGTTTTTGATTTTGGACTGTGTGTTAATTTATATAATCGTACACGGTTAGAAATCTTGGTGTAAATTTTATAAATTTTCATATCTATATAGGTCCATTCAAAAATTCTTATTGCTTATATACATTTCAATCTTATAAAATTTTATTCCACAAATAGTATAAGAGCTATATCGAAATGGTATGTAAGGATTTATATCACTTCATGATGTTTTGGATACGATAGATTTATTAAACATATTTATATGTACAGGGTAT
>QYTT01089249.1:0-18960 GCA_006980735.1 Dasypogon diadema | reverse complement strand
TGTGAGAATAGATCTTCACTGAAGTAATCAAGTGCGAGGTCACTTTGAGTTTTAATTTGCGCAATTTTTTCTTCGTTGGAAACGAAATGTTTCCAGAGATCATGCCAACCATTTAGACGGCCTACATAAAAACCATGAGTTCTTTTACTCACACTGGTTTTTTTTGTATTGGAAATGAATTTCTGCATCTGTTCGATTAGCGATTTTTGCGATTTGATTAAAGAGCCTATGTCTAGCCATTCTTTTGATTTTTATTAAATTCACTTTTAAGCTCACTTCTAAAATTAGGGAAAATAACTTACGGCAATAAGGATACTGCTGGAAGGAGATCCGGCTCGAAGGACCAAATGTTGTTTCTGGATGATGTTATTTCCCTAGCAGTGAAACACACTATCACGATACACAAGAGTTATTTATTTTAACTAACAATAGACGGATATACAACTTAAAGGTCACAATTAATAACAAAACTGATCTAGTTCACGACTAATAACAAAACTGATTTAATTCACAATTAATAGATAGATAATAGATTTACTCCGCTTGGCCGACTCGCGACAATCCCGGTTGCTTCAAAACTGATTTCCTTTTTCTGCTGTCTTCCAGTTGACCGGTAATATCGATCAACTCGAAATTCGACCTTTTGTTGGCGAAGCACACCTGCCAATATTGCTCCTGCCTCGATCGAACAATTTTCTCTGGTGTCAGGTGCTTATTATTTCAAAAACGTGTGAGCATTGACCCTTTGATCGTGGTGTCGAATATTTCCCTTGATTTTGATGAGTCGTAGAGATTGCAACAGCCACAAACCGAAGAACCTTTGAAAGGTATGCCTTTAGCTACTACCGCTTCAGATATTATTTTCTTTTTTGTAAAGTCATTTAATATGCGATTTGCGGAATTTTTAATTAAAATAGCGTGTGAACAAGTATTTGGTTAGATCACAGTGTACGTGTATAATATGGAATTTCAAAAAACCGGCCAAGTCCGAGTCGGATTCGCGCACGAAGGGTATCGTACCATTATCTATAAAAACGGCAAAAAAATCATGTCTGTTGTATGGGAGCCCCCCTTAAATATTAATTTTATTTTAATTTTATTATTTATGTTTAAATTGAATAATATAATTCAATTTTCTGTGAATATTTCAAGCGTCTACCTATTGCCGTTATCAATATCGAGCAAAAACGAGCAAAAAAATCACGTTTGTTGTATGGGAGCCCCCTTAAATATTTATTTTATTCTGTTTTTTAGTATTTGTTGTTATGTGAAAATTTCAACTGTCTAACTGTTACGGTTCATGAGATACAGCCACATTATTATATTATAACCACATATATGAGTGTCCTCAAATACCGTACGCAACCTGTATATGGATTAAGAAAGTTTGCAATATGAAGTAATGTGCTTTGGGTACAATATGGAGGATCAACGTTACCCCTTATTTCAACTTAAGGAAATGTATATAAAAATTTTCAATTATCTATTTAGATCGTGATTAAGGTAATATCAAAAAGAATTCATTTCTGATAAAAATTACGGATTTTAGCCATTTCACTATCACCTCCCCTTAAATTCTCTTATTAATGGCAATGTACTTTATTCCTGTGTACCATGAACATGTTTTTGCATTACAAACGTTTGCTTAAAGCTGTGATATAATACCCTAGATGTAGGGTACAAAGGAACAATCCTTCTTAGAAGATTTAGGGAAATGATATTTAATCCTTTTTTTCATTCCTATAATAATAAACTTTATGGATTTAGGTTACTCATTTTATTAGCTGTTATTTGATACCTCACACGATGTGGTTGAAAATGGAGAAAAAATGTGATTTTTGAGAGCCTCCCTAAAATACCCCTAAAATTGTAACTTACGAATTTTATATTTGAACTTTTTGTTGCAATTACAACTGTATCAAATTTCAACTCCCGCATAGTCTCTAAGAAGCAGCGAAGGGAGCTCAAAAGTGCGGACGTTTTTTCCGACTTGCTTCACTTTCAGCCCCTTTTGACCGAAAGCCGAATAAAATGTAGCAAAAAGCACATGTTCAATCGAGTAATATCAGCTTTCCAACATTGGCGGAATTTTTACAATCGATTCAGTAGTTCCGGATGAACATTTTTCTTTTTTCATTTAATTTCCACTCAAGGGAAACTGCACTGAAATTCAGAGATACCAGCAAAGCGCAACATCTAATTAGTTTTCACATACTCAAAATATTACTTTTTTACTACTAAAGACATTTTTATGACGCCTTGTCAATGTATTGATATTATATACCTATTTATTAGTGTTTTCAAGTACCATTTAGGTGCAAATAGATTTGGCTTTACTTCACGTCTTGCGGTATTTTACTCCCAAAATAAATTCAACTTATTCGTATATCTCGATAGCCAATAACATAAGAAAGCGAAAAATTAAGAGGGTAAAATTTATGTCAACAACGCCATTGATTGCTAATCCTTGTTTAATCAACTTATTTGAACGAAGTCCTTACCACTTGAATGAGAAATTTTGTTTCCTGAGGACATATGTCTACATATTCAGAAGTGTTCGTAGTGCACCTCTTGAACGAGGAAAAGTTACTGGGGGATGGAAATGTTATGTTATGTAGGAATACTAGAATTAGCAATGTAAACAAACCCATATGGCATGAAAAGGAGAAATGGGTTAGTGTTGAATTAAATTTTTGCTGACCAGCATTTTGAAAATTGCCACTACTCTTAAAAATAGGGAAAGTAGAATACCAAAATCGACTATTATAAAATATACCTATATTATAATAATTTTGAATTTCTTATAGTTTACTGAAATTTCGTTTCAACACTTTTTTTATTATGGTGATTAATCGAGAATTATAAATTTGTGCTAATTAGTTGGTGGGAAACCGCAAGACATAAATTGATCCCAATGCAAATGAAAAATACACGTAACGTAACGACGAAATAATACAGAATAATTCCAGACTTGTTCATATTAGAGAGATTATTCATACTAAGGGGAGTTTGAAATATTAGTAGCATGAGGTGAAAAAAGCGTAGAATTTTCGCTCAAATATTTTGTCATGTTTTTATTGGGTGTGTGCAAAAGTTTTTTCGGTTTTAAATGAAGCAATTTATCTGTTCTTCTAATACTTATTTATTTACACTTAATTTAAAATATAACCACCATTATTATCTATGACTTGTCTCCAACGTTCTGGAAGTTTCTGTCTCCCCCTCTTGTAGAAGCCCTCCCCCTTATCCTCGAAAAAGTTTGCTAGTCCCGTACGAAGATCGTTTTCAGTATTGTATTCCTTTCCTTACAGGTAGTTGTCCAGGGACCGAAACAAGTGATAATCTGTTGGAGCAAGATCGGCGGAATATGGTGGGTGGGATAAAAGTTTCCAGCCAATCTCCGTTAATTTGCGCTTGGTAACTGCAGCTGTGTGTGGTCTTGCATTGTCATGGTGAAAGATGACTCCATGACGATTGGCTAATGCAGGACGCTTACTACGTATTTCTTGTTGAAGCCGCTCCAATTGCTGACAGTACACAGTTAAAGTTTGGTTTGGTTCCAGAAGCTCCCAATAAATAACTCCTCAAGAATCCCACCAAACGGACAACAAAACTTTCCGTGGATGTAAGCCTCCTTTTGAAGTGGATGCTGATGGTTCACCTAACCATCCATCAGAGAAATCCTTCATTAGTCTGACGAGCAAAATGGGGAACACAGCAGGCCATTCTGTCCTCCTTGTTTCTTTGAGGAAGATCGTGGGGTAACCAAGCATCCAACTTTACCACATAACCTAGGGCATGGATTCTTCTTTCGATAGTGGTTCTGTGGAACGGGACCTCTCCGATAATTCTGTAGCAGTGACCCTCTCATCCCCCTGTATTGGTTCCAATAAATCATCATCTGTCATTTCCTTGGGCCGTCCTGACCGGGGCTGATCTTCAAGTTGTCGTTCTCCATTACGAAAACGCTGAAACCACTGTTGACATACTCGTTCTGTTAGCGTGTTTTCTCCATAAATTCTGCTTATATTTCGAGGTGCCTCCGCTGCGCTGTGTCCAAGATCAAATTCATATAGTAAACAATGTCTAATATGCACCTTGTCAGCTTCCATGTTTATCGTGTCACCTTTACTTGAAAATTAAAATGCACATGTAACAGTGATTTGTTTTTATAGTCAAGACAACGGAATTTCCAAAACGCTACCTGCTACTGAAATAGGATTAAGGATTTGTGATTTAGAGTCCCAGAAAAAACCGCTTGGAAAAACCGAAAAGACTTTTGCACACACCCAATACAATACATAACTTCACAGCAGGTTTTTACCTGCAAAAAATATGACCTTATTGCTGTTTGCCTTTTTTCATTCGAAAAATTCTTTAATCGCTGTTTCATGAATAATTGTTAGGGTCAATATTTCGTTTTTATTTAACGAAATTTATTCAACCTCATTTATTCTCAGTGGCAGCATTAGAGCTTCATATATTTCAATATCACTTTAATTCGAAAGCTGCCCAGAATCATTCTCACACAGATTATCCTAATCAGTTATGACTATATTTCACCGCTCAATTTTCAATATAGTGTACTAAACTTAGAAATAAAATTTGTAGTTGCGGACGTGCTGGTTTATGAAACCGAAGAACTTTTTTCCCTTCTTACCATCTGAATTGCCTGTAATTGTAATTGGATACGAGATTGTTTTTCCTCATCAGCACCATTCCCATCCATAGAATAGTATTACAATATTTGGAGGTTATAAAAGCTTTACGCCCATCAGATACTAGTATCTGACGCTGCGCTGTATAATATTTCCAGGACCGCCGCACACTAGAGCCGTTGACCTAGGTGGTATTGAATCTCACAGTGGGGCGGTACAGCAGAGCTTCAGAGTGTGACGCTGACGAGCCGTATCTTAGTCCCAAGAAGTTGCCAGGTTTAATATTACATCCTTTAATGAGGATATTTCATTTTTATTGAGGACTTTTCATTTCTCGAATCTGAGTCGAGTCAGAACTGAATTTATTGAGAATATCACAAGTACTTATATACTACGTTAAAATTCTTATTACGAATTATAAGCTAAATGAAAAAAGGTTTTTCATTTGTGGCGAAAAGTGGCCGCATTACTCCCCCTCCAGTGCTAGCGATACCGCTCCGGAATTTTGACATGTCTTCCTCTTCTTGTCATATTTGGTTCCGTTGTGAGGGGGTTTTCAACTGTTGTTTTATCGACAATTGATGGTGCTATCTTCTCTTCCTAGTGGTTGAGTAGAATGAGCGGCTTGAGTCTATCAACAGAAATTGTTTTCTGCTGTCCGTTAATTAGCAGGGTGAAATGCTTAGAAGTTTTCGACATTACTAAGTAGGGTCCTTCATATGGATGCTGTAATGGCCGTTTTACAGAATCTCTCCGAACAAATACATGGGTACAGTTTGGCAAGTCCTTGTGAATCAAGACTTTGTGTGTACCATGGCGTGCTGGCTGAGTGGGCTGCAAGTTACGCATGTAATCTTGCAGGTGCTGAAGATTCCTACGTTGCCTACTGTCTTTTCGGCAGAGAAGAAATCTCCAGGGAGCTTAAGTGTTGCTCCATATACTAGCCCTGCGGATGACGCTTTGATGTCTTCGTGCAGTGATGATCTCAGTCCAAGTAAAACAAAAGGAAGTTTGTCAACCCATTGTTCGGAGTTATGGCATTTGATTGCTGCTTTCAGCGTCCTATGAAAGCGTTCTACCATTCCATTTGCTTGTGGATGGTAGGGTGATGATCTGTTCCTTTTAATACCCAATAGTCCTTGATCAGTGATGATTTCCTTAGGGAATCCATTCCTCGAAATCCATCCTTCTAGAAAAGATTTTGCTACGGTTTCTGCTGTAATATCGGGTATAGGAATAACTTCTGGCAATCTGGTAAAGCGATCTATGCACGTGAGTGCATAGGTATAGCCATCAGAATAAGGTAGCGGCCCTATGATGTCCAGGTGTACGTGCTGAAAACGTCCTTCAGGGGGAAGAAAGTCAGCAACTGGAGCTTTCATATGCCTCTGTACCTTGCTTTTCTGACAGTTGAGGCAGGCCTGTGACCAGATACGGCTGTCTCTCCTCATGCCAGGCCAGATACACCTCTACTTGAGGAGTTGTGTTGTCCTCTTGACTCCAGGATGCGACAAGTCATGTATTGTATTGAATACTTGTCTTCGGTATGATGCGGGAATGTACAGACGAGTCTTGCCTGTAGATACATCGCAGAACAGTTGCTGGATGATGTTGGGAAGAGATAACTTCTTCAGTTGTAAAGATTTTCCGGAATTTAGAAGATCCCGAAGCTCTTCATCGGCTCGCTGTTCTCTGCCCAGCTCATCGAAGTTGATGGGAGATGGTAGCGAAATTGCGTTAACTCTGGATAGAGTATCTGCTACTATGTTCTTCATGCCAGGAATGTGTCGAATATCTGTTGTGAATTGTCCAATGTACTCGAGATGCCTGAGTTGTCTTGGTGATGACTTAACAATAACAATAGTAATTTGTTGGATAGTACAAAGATACTATAATCTTGTGTGTACACAGAAAAACTGGCTAAGGAAGGAAAGGCAAAAATAAAAAAAAAATAAAAATAAAATACAGTCTAACTTAAGTACTAACTAAGGTGATAGAAGATGGAAAAATACAAAATAAGAAAACAAAGAAAAGAAAAGAAATATATATATATATAATTAAATGAAATATAAATCAATAAAAAATGAAAGAAGTAAAAGCAAAAGATAGATAAAGATGAAACGAGAAAGAAAAAGTAAAAGAAGAGGCTCCGAAAAAGTAAATGCCGCGGGTGTTCAAAATGTGTTTAGTTCGAGTTTACAGAATTTACTGTGAGAGACTGTGCGCTGAATACCGCCAGATAAAAGATTCCACTTAAGAGCGAACAGGACAAAGAAAGAGCGCTGTCCGAAGCGCGAAGAAGATCTGGGAATAAGCAGCTTGAGATTCCTAGCCGATTGCAGGAAGTGCAGCTTTTCGGACAAATACGGTGGTTGCTTCTGGTAAATTAACTTGTGCATGAATTTAAGACCACGTAAGGTTAGGTAGCTTTCCAAGTCACGACCGAGTATGGAAGTTAAATAAGGTGAGATATAGCTATTTCGTGGCAATCGGTGTACGAAACGTATCATGCCATTGAATGCCACTGAAAGTTTCCTGCGACAAGTATCATAAGTGCATAAATCTTTCCGATTGTAGCATTAACATGGTGACAGCAGGTAAATTTAGAATTGAGCTTTATTCCCAGGTTTGAGACAGAATCCGCGTAAGAAAGAGACGAATTATTGAGTAGCACTGGTGGTAAGGTGTTAGCATCAAGCACACTCCTATAGATAGGCAAGCAATTTGACTTTCTAGGATTAATGCACAAACTGTTTTGCTCAGCCCAGTCGTAGATACGCTGGATATCTAATTTATTACCAACATAGGCACGTTTAGCAGCTTTAATCATAGAGTTGACTTTATTACGAACACGCTTATATCTACAGTAGTCTTCATTGCAGCGCGTATGTTTATAACGGTTGTAAAGAAAATCTCTTTCAGCCATTGCGCGGTGAATCGTTTGGGTCAACCATGGACATCTTTGAGGAATCACACAACGTTGACGCAATTGCACGTATTTATCGTAAAGATAAGAGAGCCTGTTAGTGAGAATTAAAACTTTGTCGTCGATAGAGCCGCATGTGTAAATATCGACCCAAGAGAGACTATAACACTCCGCGAGAAGTCTGTCAGCATCGATATTCTTATAATCGCGAAAGGTGATATATGAGCAAGGCGAGAGAGGCGTTAACCTGAGACTGTAGCTAAGATACAAGAAATCATGGTCAAAGTTGCTTGGAGGACTAATCTGATTATGAAATAAAATTTTCTGTGAATCAGACGTAAGAATCCAATTGAGAGGGGGAGTTCGTGTTGAAGTACGTAGGCAGGTCATTAACTATTTCCAAGCTCAGAGTTTGTATTAAGTATTGCAAGCAGCTTAAGGCTGGACTGGAAATAAGTGCATTAACGTTCAGGTCACCACACAGCACCACATTTCGGCTACCCAATATAGTCGACATGATTGAGTCCTTGAACTCCAAGGCCACTGCCTCACCAAACAAACCAGGCGGGCAATAGACACTCACAATAATACACTTATCGAAACCGGAGTCAATTTCGACAGCAAGGAACTCGAGTTGTGCCCCGTGCGGTCGTTACGAAAAATGTTGTAGGAAGGAAGAGAAACGGACTGTGTATCGTACACTGTCGTTAAGCCAGGTTTCAACAACCGCAACCACATGGACCGCTGAGCCCGCCAAAATGTCCTGCAACAAATCAACCTTTCCTCGCAAACTCCTAGAGTTAAGGTAAAATAATATTCAGTCCATCAGCACGCGAGTTGAAAACATTCAGAAGCGCTCTGACTGTGTCCAGTGGAAAAGTATAGTTAGCCATAATCATCAATCATCATCTTATAGTTACCATACAAACAGCGACACACATTTTCGGAACCGAGAAATTAAAGTACATGCTAAGAAAGTGATGTAAGAAGTAAATAAAACAAAAGCTATGAAATAATTGAGACTAAGTAAATGCAAGTGAGAAAAACTAAATGAAGAACTAAATAAGAATGAAAGAAAAAAAAATTAAGTGAATGTAAGTAAGAAAAACTAAAAAAAGGACTTAGTAAAGAACTAGATGAAGAAAAACCGAAGCAAGACCAAGAACTGCATAAGAATTAGGCATCTGCACTATTCGCTACAATGGAGATGTCATCCAGATCATCCGGCTTCGTCAGCTTTACAGGAATCTGATCCGTCTTGACACGCACATAAACCTCACCTCGACGAGTATAAACAGAAAACAAACGATTCGCTCGGATGAATGATAGGGCGCGACGTAATATTTTATTATTCTGAGGAGTTAGGCTCTCATATGCTATGACTCCGCCATCAGAGAGAAAGCTGACACCCAGCTCGTTCAGTTTCACAGGGCTAGAATGTTTAAACTTTTTCAAAAATTCTCCCTGCTCAGCACTGGATGAGAATTTCACGATTAGCGTCCTGTTTTTCCCCGGGCGATTGTCTTGCTCAGGTCCCTTTGGTCGAAATATATTCACATACTTCTCGGGTTTCTGCCGAAAAGCGAATGTTAGCGGTTTGTGATCGGTGTAAATCACAAAATGTCGTCCCTCTAAAAGATGTTGAAAGTGCTTAACAGAGAGATAAGCACTTAAAAGTTCTCTGTCGTAAGCACTGTATTTTGCTTGAGCAGCAGAGAGTTTGTGGGAGAAAAACCCTAAAGGTTGCCATCCTTCTGTTGTTTGTTGTTGGATAACAGCGCCTACCGCAGTGTCGGATGCATCTACCATGAGAGATAGTGTTGCATCTGTAACTGGGTGTGCCAAAAGTGCTGAATCGGCCAGTGCTCGTTTGCACTGTTCGAAGGCGTCAATCAGTTCAGCCGTCCACTGAATGATGGTTTTGCCATTCTTCCTGTTGCCAGAATAACAAGCGTGAAGTGCAGCCTGAATGTGTGCTGCTTTGGGTAAAAACCTTCGGAAAAAGTTTACCATGCCCAAAAATCTGCGCAGCTCCCGCACAGTTGTCGGCCTTTTGTACGAGATGATTGCTTCAGCCCTAGATGGGAGTGGCCTGATCCCTTCCTTGGTAATGAGGTGACCAAGGAAATTCACTGATGTTGATCCGAACGTGCATTTGGCAGGATTTATGGTGACACCATAATCCCGAAAGCGCTGAAAAAGTTGTCTTAAGTGGTCTTTGTGTTGCTCTACATCGTTAGAGGCTATGAGGAAGTCATCTATGTAGGGAAAGCAGAAGTTTAAACCTTTAGTGACTTCGTGGACGAACCGCTGAAACGTCTGTGCGGCATTGCACAAACCAAACGTCATCGCTGACTGTCTTCGGTATATCATCGGGCTCCACTGGAATTTGGTAGTACGTACGGGTAAGGTCAGTAGCGCTGAAGACCTTTTTGCCGTGGAGCTGATGAGTAAAGTCCTGTATGTGGGGAATAGGGTAGCGATCAGGCATTGTGACCGTATTAAGTCCCCACATGGCCGCCAGTCACCGTTGCCTTTCCTAACCATGTGAAGAGGGCTGGAGCAACTGCTTTTGGATGGACGACAGATACCTTGGTCTATCATGTATTGAAACTCTTGCTGTGCTATTTTCAGCTGCTCTGGTGTAAGGCGTCTAGGTTTGGAATACTGAGGCGGGCCCTTCGTTTGGATGTGGTGGGTCACATTATGTTTGACCTCCGTTAGTAACCTAGGCCTTGTGATGTCTTCAAATTCCTTAAGCAAGGGATACAGACTGGATGATGGGCTAATAGTGCTTATTAGCGTTGCGCTAGCTGATGATGCAGCTGAGCCAGTTGATTGCAGCATTGTTGTATTGTCCATTAGCCGATTGTTTTTAACATCGACTAAGAGGTTGTGGTGGGCCAGGAAGTCTGAACCTATTATAGGCTCGGTTACTCGAGCGATTATAAAAGGCCAGTGAAAGTTCCTGCGTAGACCCAAATTTATTCGTAGAAGTCGCTGTCCATAGGTTGGTATTTCGGTCCCATTGGCTGCATACAGTACTCGTGATGAAAGGTTCTTGCGTTTTTCGTCCCGTGTGGTGGAACTACTGAGACCTCGGTACCAGTATCTATGAGAAATTTCCTGTTAGTTGACTTTTCTAGCAGGTAGAGGCGACTAATGTTGGCTGCGGACTGGTTAGTCGCCGATTGCGGTCCGCAATCTAGTTTCCCTGATAGCTGCAGGGTTTGTGACAGCGTTTGGCAGCACTGCCAAACCTCCTGTGGTACCAACAGATGTTGTGAGGAATGTTGGATCGACCTTTGGACCTAAGTCGACTAGATCCGGAACTATACTGGCGTGATGAACTTCTACCTCTTGATTGGTCCCGTCTGTGTATTCTCAGCTGCTTGATTTCTGCCTGCAAAGCAGCTATCTGCAGATTAAGCTCTTCAAGGGATGATATAGCTGTTGATGTATAAGTTGCTGATATTTCATAGGTTGAAAAAACCTCGGAAATTTTGTCTGCCATCTCTGCCAAATTGATAATGTCTTGGTTAGAATTGCTAGCCAAGACTGCTTGGATCTGCTGATGAAGGTGTTACATCCAGAGGGCCTTCAGAAGGTCGTCAGAAACGCTACCTGGAGCGAGCTCCTTTATATGGTTAAGCAGCTGCGTAGGTCTTCTTCCATCCAGTGTGATGCCGGTAAGAAGTTTTCTGAGGCGTTTCTGTTATGAATCCTGAAATGCCTGCAGAAGTTGTTTCTTCAAGGTTGCATACTTGTTGTCCTCAGCTGTGCTGGTTATGACGTCTCGCACTTCTGCGTCCAGGTTGCCTACCAGTGTAAAATACTTGGTACTAACTTTTGTGATGCCGCTGGTGTGAAATTGTGCCTCCAGCTGATGAAACCACAGGTCCGGGCTTCTTTTCCAAAAGGGGGGCACACGTACCGCTACTCCGGCGATGCAAGGTTTCGGCTTAACCTCTTGCGACGGTGCCTAATCATCCATATTCGCCATGGCTACTGACTAACAAGGCACCTTACCACTGGTGGGGGGTTACCTCAGCAAGTTCGCTGGCGTCTCTGATGCAAGGGGGACCTTTCCTCTGGTGGGGGTTTCCTCAGCAAGTCAGTTGGCGTTTTCGATGGGCAAGGGGTACCTTTCCACTTTTGGGGGATTACCTCGACAAGTTCTCTGGCGTCTCTGATGCAAGTGGGGCCTTTCCACTGGAGGGGGGTTACCACGGCAAGCTCGCAAACGTCTCTGATGGGCAAGGGGAACCTTACCACTGGTGGAGGGTTACCTTGGCTAGTTTGCTAGCGTCGCTGATAGGCAAGCGGCACCTTACCGCTGGTGGGGGGTTGCCATATCTAGTTCTGCTCGGGGTCACCAATTTGGGAACTTCTGAGTCAAGCAAAAGCGACTTTTCATTTCTCCAATCTGGTCGAGTCAGAACTGAATTTATTGAGAATATCACAAGTACTTATATACTACGTTAAAATTTTTATTACGAATTATAAGCTAAATGAAAAAAGGTTTTTCATTTGTGGCGAAAAGTGTTGCCACAGATCATTCAGTTAACCTCAAACTAGGAAAAACGTAGTTTATTTTTAACATGAGATCTCTAACGATACGGTATTTCTGAGCATCGGCGGAAAACCACATTAGACCCTAGACAAATTAAAATCGGATCTACTGTAACGCAGGTCCTCCAGGATCAATGAGATGAAGTACTAAGAATAAAAGTTTCTAACTATTCGTTAAATACAATTGAATACCGTACTAATCATTATGAGCTTTCCTTTGAATAAAATAATAAGATTGATTTTATTTCCTGTTCCAAATGATAAGCAAACCTTAAGTAACCGAAACTTGGTAGTAATTGAATAAATGAAGTGTTATACACAAATTTTGTATATGATTCAGTTAAGCTATAATCCAAAAAAAAAATTAAGGAAGTGTTGTTTTGTAATATTAGTAAAGTGTAACTTAAAATGGTTAGGAACCGCACCATGAATCTGGCAAAATCCAATGGAGTTAGTATAATTTTCAATCTTCCCTCAAGATTACACTAGAAAAGAAAATTGTTTGAAATATTAATTTGCATAACATAGTGTGATACATATTTGAATTTTGAATTTAAACTGGGCGCTGCCATTTGTTCCTTCATGTGGATAACTTCAGGCAAGATGGACTGATAAAGGTTCCGGAGGCGAGAATGGTGGTGGGCGGTAGCTTTTGGTCTCGCTGTTTCCGCTTTGGGTCGATGAGTGGAGGTACTGAAAAAAAGAAAAAGTGAAGTGAAACTTAAATAAAAGGGAAGAACAAAAATTAACAAAAGGAAATTTAATAAGGCGTCAAGTGTTGGATTTAAAATAAAGATAAAGTAATAGTTGGAAGTAAATAAAAAGATAAAAAGGCGAAGCTGAGAAGGAACCAAGGAGGTGAAGAAGATTGAGGTCAAGCTAACAATTCCACGAGGGACTACCAAAACCCAGGCCTGGGGAATAATAGAGATAAGTAGTTAGTTGTAAGGATTAGTTTTCATAAATTAATATTCTGAATTGCCGTTTAAATTGTAAGTGGTAGGAATTTTAGGTCTTGAAGAAGATAAATAAAAGTGAATTGTTACGAGAGTGTGAGGGTTTGCTTATCTAAAAAAAAAAAAGATTATTCAGTGCTCAGTAACAAAGGGGATGAAAGCAACTGGCCTCGCCTAACTCCACCAGCTGGTTGCACTACTAATGGTCATGAATTGCCGTAATGCATGGAAATTGAAGTAGAATCTGAATAAATGTACGGGCTATATAATTTCATTTATAAATACGACAAGGTAAGGTTAAGTTTACATCCCTACGGCTTTGTTAAGAAAAAGAGATGTCCTCGTATTTTTGATTTGTGATGTGTGATGTTGTACGATCTACGCCACTGCTCAGTAAAATATAAAAAAAAACATTGTGTAGCTCTCATCTGAACTCCACCGGCCGTTAGCAGTTAGCCCGCATGAAGAAAAGCAAGCGAAGAGTGTGTGCGGTAGTGTTTCGGGCCCTGATTTGCATGTGAAGTCTAAAGTAACAGAAGTACAAATTTGTAACGTGAACCGAGCATTTTTATATGGAATATTGTAAGCAGCGGCGAGTACAAAGGGGAAAAACCCAGCTACCTTCCTCAAAAGCATCATATTAGTAGCCTTAAGGTGCGGTCTCGTTGGAGCGTCCGACTGCCACGTCTGGCAGCCGCATCCAAACGACTGGGACTGCTCTAATGAAATGCAATGCATGTGGTCTTGTTGCAGCGTCCCGGCTGCCAGACGTAGCCCGGGACGTCGGCGTCCGCGTCCCGACTGCTTATGATACCAGTCGAGACGCGGTCGTTGGCAGCTCAAGTGTGAGTTTCTGAGAATTAAAGTGCTTGCATCAAAATGAGTGAAGGGAAAGTTTTCAGCGGAAGAAGATGAAAAATTTATTTAAGAGGTTACAAAACACCCAATAACTTTAAACCATGAAAACGAAGATTTTAAAAACCCCCAAATGAAGGAAAATACGTGGGAGGCAATATTAACGGTAATGGGAAAAAAAGTAAGTTAAATGGTATATTTTATGTAAGATAATCTACCAAATATGTAATTAACAAAATTATACAAACTTATAATAGGATGGTTACTATAACTTTATTCATTATACCTGCTTAAAAGTTCTACACTTCAATTCAATATCCTTCTGATTAATGTAAACATCGACTGCCTAACGCTTCAACCAGACCACTTGGACGAGCTGCCCGGACGCCGCGTCTGGACGCGGCTGTCAGACGCGGCAATCAGACGATCCAACGAGACCGCACCTTTAGGTTTTATATTTTACGGTCCTTAAGGCGACAATCTCAGTTTAAACAATGTGAGACTAAATGCGAGGATGTCTGCACTCTTATTGGTTTTATGACGGTACCCGACGAGGGTGCAGTAATTCTAAACAGAATTAGGAAAGGAGAGATAAAAATATGAAGTGCAGGTATCCTCGAACGCAGTTTAGTATCGCGGTCTAAAGTGGAAAGATTAAAATAAAGGAAATATATGTTTTTATTTATCTAAACCAAAGTGAGCTTTTAGTTCAGAAGTGGGATTACCCATAAAGTCTTGATAAACTTCTAGTTTTCGTGACAAATTACAGTGCAAGTTAAAAGTTCTGGTTAGGATTTTATGCGAAATTAGTGAGAAACAACGTAATAAATAATTTGATTAAGTGACAGTGACACTTGTGAGTGAATTATAAGATGGGTCGATCAAAAAGGAGACGATCCAGCAATGCAAGTTCCGAAGAAAGTGTAACATCTCACGAGCGCCGACTTAGAAGTGAATATCGGGAAAACTCTTATAACAGAAGAAATGACTCTGTAAACAGATATGACTCTAGAAGAAGTGAGTTTTTAATATATATTAAATTTTGGAATTAAAAACACTAATACCAGTGCTCTTAATTAATGCAATCATTCGCACACCGCACACTCACTCGACGCCACGAAATTTCTACTACAAAATTGGTGTCCCCGAATTTCAGTGGGAACACGTTTTCTGGATAATATCCACAGCCGCGGATATCAAAATAATTTCACCTTTGTTGCATTAGACCACACCTGTCTATAGCCACATTCTGGATGCCTTTAATGCCACCAGTCAACAAAAAAAATCCAGTTCAAAGCGATCAAGGGTAAAAGTTCCAGTTATATCGACCGACCTTCGCAGAGAATTCTTATCTTTAACAAATAAAGTACAGCAGATGTCTAGACAGTAAACCGGAGACAACTTAACGACATACATCGCAAACCTGCAAAATTGCAGGATGTTGAAGTCCACGGTATAGAGAACACAAGGTATGGTAAACCGAGTTACACGTTCTGCCATTTTTGTTCACGTAACAACACTACGTCAAGTTTTCTTTTATGCCAAGCAGTTTAAGGAAAAAATTTCGTCGAAAATTTGTCATTCACCAGAGTATAGTACACTAATTTCATTATTAGAAAAAATTTTCTCCATATACGTTAACTACACGCATAGAAATTGCAGTCCACTGCAGAAAGTAAATTCTGGAACAGGCCCTTCTTTTGCACATTTAAAGACTTCCTGACACAAATCAAGTTTGACATTGCACGAAGCCCTCAATTTGGTTTAGGGTTAAAAAAAACCATATAAAAAATAATTGAATCAAGTCGAAGTCATTTTTATAACTTGATTAAAACTTCACACCCAAAACACAAAATTTACGCGTAAACAATCCGTTGTCACTTCCAAAGATACTTCTCATGAGTTTGCCATAAGTCTAGAGCTTGGGCAAGAAACGTTATATGAAACAGTCCGAGACTAAGTCTGGCTGCCGTCAATGAACACATTTCCGGGCAACTTCATACACCTTCGTAGCCTCCTTGAACACAGAAAATTCTCGTAAGTAGCAGGGAAAATCATCATATCATTAGACATGGTATGAATATTACGAAACGAACAAAATCAATGTATTACATACTTATTGGCGGCAACGCCAAGTATGAATGCCATTTGCAGTTATTTCCGACACATAGTGACGTAATGAGAAATGGATATGGAGAAATGGGTAAGGGCATTCAAATGAATTGCGGCATGGCCTAAGAAAGGCCTCCAGGAACATTAAGCTTTCTTTGCATCTATGATTGTGACTTTGTGAGAGCAATCGAGCGAAACAGATTGAGACTGTAGCGAAAGCTCTTCGGGCGGTCGAAACACTTGATTTGAAAGAGTTTTCGTTGTATAACTAATTATTATATAGACTAGTAATATTCCCTGTGCAATTGCACAGAAGGCAAGGGAAATGATACTGAGGGCTTCCTCATCATTGTATGGTAGGGTAAGCGGCGCAGATTTCCGATTATCGAGAGGTGTCCTCACCATAGACTTAATTTTCCCGTGTTAAGCGAACAGATAAAAAAAACGAATAATATAAATGTAGGAAACCATCTAACTCCTAACTCCAAAAATATTTTGTCCGCCTGAACATCTGTTTTATCGAAATTCCCTAAAAGAGAAAATTAAAAAAAAAAAACAATAACCGTAAAGACTTATCAGTATAGTTATCAGCAAGCAGTAGTGATCAGTGATCACCAGTGAGTTTCAGTCCGTCGCGTCGCAGGAAAAGTCCAGCTAAGCCTTGAGCCGTCGGTCCAGTGTGTTGTATATAAAATATCGGATTTCAATCCGATATCCAAATAAAATGGAAACTAATCAAATTAAATATAAACGGGCATACAAAGTTGCATATTCCCGCTTGGATTAAAATCCAAGCAAACCCACAGGAATATGCAACTACAGCGATATTCAAATAAAGCGTAAATAAATCCTATGCCCGAGGCCATAAAAATTAACATTGTTGCGCCTTCCCACTGGGATTTAAATCCCAGTAAACAAATTGGAATGCGCAACTTAATAGTTAAAACCCAAAATAAAACAATAAAATTTAACTCACTTTGTTGCATGCCCCCTTGAATTTTCGTGCGAGAAATTCAATGGGAGATAAGAAAATGCAACCGGCAGCATAAATCGCGGCAAATAAATCCGACGTATGCTGCCATACAAAAGTGAGGATCATAAAAAATCAAACAAGCATAAAACTACTCGCTCGCTATTGGATAGCGATCCAATAGCCAAAGCGCAGCCTCAGCGGTTTCGGCGCGAAAAAGCGAGCAAGAATTAGAGCAGTCTGATTAAGGAGTCGTCTTGAGAAGTATTATCCCAGCAGTCTGATTTAGTTTTTTAAAAAGGGTCGTTACCTGAGTTGTCGGTTCTAAAAAAGGAGTCCCGTCGGATCGGCAAAAATAACCAGTAACATTCACTACTTTTACCGTGTAACGCTTAGGGGCGTTGTAGACTAAGCTTGTTCATAGTGTGAACCATTGTGAGTGACATGATAATTTGTTAATGTAAAACAACAAACTGTGACTTAACTAACTAAGAGTTTCGGAGTTAGAGTGAGGGACAAAAATAGAATAAAACAACCGTAGGATAAACTACTGAGTGAGTGTAACCTGTAAGGAATATTAGCTAAATAAAATTATAGAACTGCTAAATAAAACTATATATTGACTAAATCAATTTATATAAGTACGGAGTGAGAGGTACCTTGGTATAAAAAACATAACAAGTTGAAGCCTGAAAGGAAAAAGAAGACTTTAGAAAAGTGATCTTTCGAGTTAATTTAACTTACCGGGGTGTAATCATGTAAGGCGATAAGCGATAGTCACTTTGTGGCGATTTTATAGTGATCACTTTGAAATTGAATATTATGTAAGGTGATCACTTTTAGTATCACCAATTTTAAAGCGAAGCTAACTTCAGGTCTAATATTTTTGCTTTGTCAAACTTTCTAATGAAATTTGTTAGTGGTGCGAATTTGGTGTGTAGATTTAAAAATAAAATTCAAGTGAAATATATTAACCCTTAACGGCCGAAAGGCCCCGCTAAGGGGACATAGTACTTATGCCATAGAAAACGAAAGGCCCCAATACGGGGACATGAAAAGAATTGAGTTTTTATTTCATTTATTTATCATCGCTGTAGTTTTCTTTAACAAATATTGCAACTTAGTACATCCCTGGTTTGTTGATCATGCACTGACAAGAAATATTTATAACGTTTTAAGGCGTAAATATTGTGGAATTTTCACAACAGATCTGTCGCATTGATATTCACTGTAGTTTGCGATTTAGAAGCTTACAACTTGTAAATATAATATATTGATGTTTTCCAACTTTCGAGTATTTCTATTATAATAAGGTTTAGTTTATTTTTATTTTAAAAATAAATAAACATAATAAAACCATAACAGAACCATTACATTTTTTCAGTTATTTTTCTCGATGACAAATTTTTCACTTGTACCAAATGAGCATATCAGTGTTATCAAATAAATTAGTTTAAATGTTTAGTTTAAGTTTTCATCCTTATAAACGTTTTAGAATTTCACCTAATTTTCCGTCGTCTTATGGGCGAGTATTACAAAAAAAAGCTCTCGGCCGTTAAGGGTTAAAATATGTTTTGTTCAATCGAATTTTTTGAGAGCTCCGATTCTTCAAGTGATGAAGAAAATCAAAAAGTGAAGTTGTATCAAGGAAATTTAAGGGATACAGCAATACGTTAGAGATGCCTGAAAGAATTTAAGTTTACAGAAATAAATATGAAGTGTAATATGTAATTAACTAATAATTATTTATCGTAGATTTCTGGAGTGGTTCAGATTAAACAAGGAAGCGTTCTATGTTTTGTATAAATTAAATTTGTCGTCAAAGCACATTGTTCACTATAACAAACTATGTGATTTGAGAATTGAAAAGAAAATTATATCGTACAATCTTTTTATGATTTTTTATTCTCT
>QYTT01089248.1:0-11440 GCA_006980735.1 Dasypogon diadema | reverse complement strand
CTTCACAAGTTCAATTCTTGTCAGTAGAATTGCCTCAACCACTGGTACCCAGAAAAATCGCCGTGTCCTGTGCGGGATTCGAACCCACGCCAACAGGGAAGAAACTCTGCGGACGTGCGCCTCAGCCCACTCGACCACCGGCGTGGATTTGGTGATGAAAGAGATAAATTCGGATGATGATTAAGATGAGGAAAGGAAGAACGCGGTATGACCGATAAATCCGCACCAGTATCTATAAAAAAATAAAATTATTTTCTTTGTCTTTCTTTCTTTCTTTTTTGCTGGAGAAGAACTACTATTATTATATTAAAGGAACAAGGTTGAATATATTTTGTCGAGTTATTCTTAAATTTTGCATGATACCAACAAAGATTCTTATTATTTTATTTATTTATTTCAACGCAAGATTTTTAATAATTGTTGTAAGCCAATTATTTGTTTTTCAAGGGAATTTATTTTAGATAAGAGGAAGTCATTCTGAAAAATTGTATTGTATAGTGTATCTTTATTTATTTCCGCATGTTACATTGCAAAATTGGTGTACTTTAAAAACTTCAAAAATTTTATCGGCTAGTTCCAATATTTCATCCAAATTTTGGTTTTCCGAAGATAACAGAGAAGTGCAAATGTCTCTTGGTAACTTCCTCATACATAATTTTAAAATAAGTTCCCGATTAAATATGGATGACGCTCCCGATAATCTTTCTATATTGCGATAAAATTCTGAAGGTCATTTGTCTCCGATTTCAGAATTACAAAACAACTGCTTCAATTTCTTTTCTTCAGATTCAATGAATCGTTGAAGTAAAACCTTTTTTTAAATTTTCATATTTAGTAATCAGGGGTCCCAATTACATCTAAAACCTTTGTGATAATTTCTGGGGGTAGCGACAGTAAAAGGTATTCGTATTTGTTATTGTCAACCGAAATACCCTTAATATTAAATTGTGCCGTAACTTACACAAACCAAGCTTCTGAGCAGTGCACCCAAAAGCTTGGCCGTTTAACTGACGAGGCACAAATGTCAGAGGGGATGTTAATGCTGTCTCTAACTTGTACCGACATCATTGAAAAGAATGAAAATGTCAAAAGTATTTTATTATATTTTACAATGTACATTGCATTATATGATTTGAAATTCAATCTTTAATATTAATATTTTTTTTAATGAAATTAGATTAACTCGCGAATTATGTTTCGAATTTTGACGGAGGAAACAACTTTTCTCGACAGACGAAACAGCTTTTCCTAACGATACAATTTTATTTTTATT
This sequence comes from Dasypogon diadema, assembly GCA_006980735.1. Classification (NCBI taxonomy): domain Eukaryota; kingdom Metazoa; phylum Arthropoda; class Insecta; order Diptera; family Asilidae; genus Dasypogon; species Dasypogon diadema. The sequence continues at coordinate 10,167 of QYTT01089248.1, read as the reverse complement.
TTTTTTATGAGAATTTTATTATTATTTTTGTTTTTTTGAAAAAGGAATAATTATATTTTTTTCATTTATCCTGCAAGGTTTAAAATAATTTAAATTTATGTGTGCGAAAATTGTCAATGACAAATTTTAGTTGTCTTAAATAATTCTTTTTCGATTTGAGTTTAATTAAAATATGAAATATTTATTTGACCATTTCTTAAAAAAAATTGGAGACCTGGGAAGTTTTTTCTTTATTGCTGAAAAGCTTCTTTCTTCTTTCTTGATGAAATTTTGTTTTTTGTTTTTTGTTGAAAATTTTCTTCCCTCCTTTATTGAATGTTTCTTTCTTTTTTGTTTTAAAATTGTCGGAGTCACCAATGAAAAAGTTTATGGAGAAATTCTTACCATTTTTCACAACTAAACATTTCTTTTTAAATTTTAAATTATCTTCTTGTGCATTAAATTTTTCTTATTCGTATTAGACATCTTTTTCCTTTTAGTTTAATTTTTCTAAAAAATTCTTCAGTCTTCTTTTTATTATTTAAAAAAATTCACTTTTACTTGGTAGTATTTTTTCTTTTTATGGGGCAGATCAACCAAACCAAGTTCACTATACAGCGGCACTTTATTAACTGAACTCGAAAATACAGAACTTTAGTGAGAGCAGTGGACAGATCAGTACCGAAAATATTATAACGGCCCGAGTCCAGTGGCATTACCTTAGGTCTGTTACAACATGATAATAAAATTCTCCTACAACTTTATTACGATTTAAAACTTTTTTTTTTATTATTTATTTTATAATGTTTTATTTGTAATTATTTAAATGCGCGATATTTACTTTCGGGATAGTTTTACTGCTGAAATGGATTTCTTTGTACCTTCAATCTTACCAGGTGTTGTTCTGCGGCTCCCAATCCAGGATTATCGAGGCTACATCTGGTGTGCCTCAGGGCAGCAATCTTGGCCCTCTTTCTTCTGCTAATTTATGCCGATGATATGAAAATATTCTCTTTTGTTGGGGATATCAGCGACTGTGCTTCCCTTCAAAGTGATGTTTTCTACTCTTGGTGTGGGCACAACAATCTGGAACTTAATATAAATAAATGTGAGGTCATGTCGTTCTTTAGGGGGTGTGATGCTATCGGCTATGTTAAACATTTGGTTCGGACAGCATTCCTCGTGTTCAATATGTTATGGACCTTGGAGTGAAACTGGATTCAAAACTCGACTTCGTTTCCCATATTGATTATGTTGTTTCCAAAAGTAATTATATGCTTGCTTTTATTAAGCGCTGGTCCAGGGAGTTTTCTAACCTTCAGGTATCTTTAACTCTATATAACTCGTTTATTAAACGATACTTGATTATGCGTCCGGGGCTTGGAATCCATCCTATGTTAAACACATCAACCGCATTGAGTCTGTCTAGCGCAATTTCGTTAGATTTGCGCTTCGGGATCTCCCTTGGACTGACCCTGTGATCCTTCCATCATACCGTGAGCGACTGAATCTCGTCGGTTTAATTTCTTTGGAGAAGCGGCGCGATGGTGATGTAGTTTTCATTCATCAGCTCTTGAACTCTAATATCGACTCTTCGGTTCTCCAGAGTAGGGTGTCTTTCAGGGATAACGTACATGGTCTCAGGGGTGTGCCCCTTTTGCATATTAATTTCTCTAAAACCAAATATATATATATAACAACCACTATGGTCCTTCTAATTGGTTTAACACTATTAACAGTTATGTATATGTTTTGGATGCTTGTCGGGGAACCCAATCTTAACGCATTTCCTTTAAATGTGTGAACGCTTAATGCGGAAATGGGTAAATGTTTCTTGGCTCCTTGCTAAGGCGTGTGCCTTCTGGGCTAGAATCGAAACTCAATATTAATATTAAAAAAATTCACTTCACTAATTCTATGTGCAAGACCCTAAGAAAGAATCAAAATTAAAAGTGATACAACTACATACATTTTTAACGCGAAATTTTAACAAATTTTCAGTGTCTATACGAGTCTCATGTAAAGTTTTTCAAAGTGTCTGTCTCAAAAGCAGATAAATATATTTGCGGCAAATACTACAGAATACACTGTTTAGTAAAAGTATTCATTTACTCTCAAATCTGCTCTTTTAAATTTTCAACAAAATTGATTTTACAATATATTTTAAATTCTCGAAACGACTACTACCATAATCAACATTATCAAAGCCAACGTACAAAACACGGGATAGCAAAACAACAGCCACAAACTACAACATCTGGAGGATCTTTTCATTTCATAACTAATTGATTTTTGCGGGCTGGGCCTACACATCAAAAAAACTTCTTTCCATTACGAAATTAACTTAAATTAATTCGAATAATTTAATTTTTCGTGAAGCTTATAAAATTTCTGTGAATTTTCCGTCCATCATTCACAATTTCCTTTTATGTTTAATGCAAGGGTTGGACAGCCAATACAGAAATGGTGGATAGCGGAATTTAATTTTAACGAAATCAGATTTTATTTGATTTGCATTTTAATTTAAGGCAATCTGCTTAAACCCGTTCCACGGGGCCAGAGGATTGTGCGATAATTAATCAGAAAGCGCTACGTTTGAGTTAAGCGGGGTACTTTAAAATTTCGTTGAGGCGAATTTTTCTGTCATTTCTTTGATTGCTTTGTTCGACTATATAATACATACATACAGGCATATTTCAGGGCAACAATGGTGTCGGTTATTTGTCATTCCGAATGCGTTCCGAAAGATCCTTCCGTCTATGCATAAATATCCACAGAATAAATAATTCAGCTCTTCCATGGAGCCGGCACAGGCGTTCCTGTATGTTAGCCCCAAGAAAAGATTTCCATTTTTCAAGAAATATCTCGTCAGGACTCAGGACCGGGTACACAATCCTGCCGATAAAATGGCAGAGGGTGAAATGCATATTATTATTCAACACATCAACTTTAAGACTGTTTCCTTTCACCGCTGGTCCGGTAGTAAGTTAAATGTGTGATACCAGCGTGACGCCAAATAAATAAGCAAAACATGCAAATTCTCTTGTTGATGAAAGTTTTATTCCTCCTGCCGTTGTTTTATTTTTAGTCTGCTGGTCGCCGTGGGCAGAAGTCACCAAAAAATTTGTGATTGCAGAGGTGGCAACAAAGCTTGAAGATTAATAAACTTTTAGCGCTAAGCTGAAGATAAATAGAGGCCGATAATCGCCAGAATCAACTCAACTGTGCAAATTTATTTTCGTTTTCACTTGTTGCTTCTTAAAGTTTAGGGGCTGTTTTATTTTTAAATATAAAGACAATAATTTGGTGGTTTGGCCGTTTTGGTAAGTTATTGAAACGGAAATTTACGGCTCTTTTTGCTTAAAGATGGGGGGAGGGGGGGATGATAGGTGGTTGTTTCATGAAATTCTGAGTTCGAATTCCACCGACATTCCCCTATGGTTAAAGCTCGTTACACACAACGCTTTTATTCCTCTACGTTCCTCGAACAGCGTTTTACGAACGACGAACGACGAACGACGAACGACGAACGACGATAGAAAATTAAAGTGTGAATGATAGCGCGACCGCTACAGCGAAAAATCAAATCACATTTTATTTTATCCGTACGCTGTTCGATTTGTGCTGTACGACAATAGTATGGATGAAAAGTGTCTGATGTTAAGTGGTAACGTGGCGGAGCAGCAATTTTCACAATTTAGATAGATTCTTCGAGCTTCATTAACCTTTTTATCACTTTTTTCAAGCATACAACGCGACGCGGAGATCGTTCGTCGTTTGGGAAACGCTATTCGACGAACGCGGAAGAATACGACAGTAGTGTGGAGCGAGCTTAAAGTTGTTCTGCTGACAACAGAGTAATCACTAGAAGTCAATTAACTGGTTCGGATACCATACACCTGCAAACTGGTACGATTTAAAAATTTGTCTAAAAATATAAGATCTAGTCATCTGCGAGTATAATCCTTAGTGGGTCGATTAAGATGGTGATTAATATTGAAGAGGGTGATAAAGTTTTGCAATGGCATTATAAATAACACCAATATTACTATTCTTCTCGATTAATATTTGGTATACGCAGGTATAAACCATAAATATATGTCCATTTGTTCGATAGGACTAAAGACTTACCTACCTGAGATAAATTTGATTTCCTTTTATTGACTACTTTGTAAATAAATCATAGATAGTCGGATATAATAGGCGAGGAAAGCTGGCATGAGATATTCTTTGGACTTTCAGGACTCATAACATGTACGCCCCGTAAAATATTAGTATATTCCCCTGGAGCAACTTCAATGGTAAATCAATAATCTTATGGGATTGATAGCAATTCGAGCTCGCAGACCTTCGGAATGGTGAACGTTTCCATTATTTGGTAATATTATGCCTCCTTAGATACGCCTACACACTCCCAGAATATTATTTTTCCTGTTTATACTCTAATTTTCTGGGAATTGAGTGTTTATTGAAATTTACGAGAATGTGAATACCATATGGTGATGATACGGTAGAGGATGCAATTTATTTCTCTGTATTGAGAAATCACATAGGATAAGTGTCTGTTAAGGATAATAATATCTACGATTTTACTGCAATTAAGTGCAGATGCAGACAATGGGGGCGGAGCCAGTATGTAATTCAAGAGTTTACGTATTGTGTGCCTGTGCACCATCTCTGTAGATGGTGTTATTAATAGTTTTGATATATTGCCCAAGAATTAATTATTGGGGACAATACATTTGCAGTAATTTAATTATACAGTGCGTATCAACAGTATCCGAATGTATATAATTATTTTGGTTGGAATGTATTCTATTTTACAAAAATTGGTATCTGGTGAAGTTGTTAAAATTTGGGTACGCAATCCACTAAGGGGTTCCAGAAGGCACAAGACCAATTTCTTATATGGGAGTCGTTATTTTTAATATCGAATTTTGATTCAATGGGGGAAAAATATGTTGAAGTACGTATTGCACAAAAAATTAGGGTGTATACCATGGTTCCTATAGGATTCCAAATATGTTCACATTAAAGCACAGTTGTTGAATTATCATGAAGACAAAAATACACGAATATTTATCATAAAAGCTCACGATCACTTGCAGAGGCGACTCGAAGCCTGGACAACACCACAATGTCTTACAGCGTTCCTACCGGCATTAACAAAACTGAAGACCTGTCCGCAACGCTGGAAATATTAGGAAAAAAATTAATAAAAGTAAGTTAAAAATTATAGAATTAAACAAATCATATCATTTTGTTGATGTTGATATAAAAGCTTGTCGCGGGATAAACATTAAAGTTTTCTCAAATGTATAAAACCTCTTTGAGCACCCAAAAATTGAGCAGACTATCAGATAGTTATGTTGATTACTTTTATCTCTAGCAATTTAAAAAAAGGTATTCTCTATAAATAGCCATTCCCGGTCACGTACATAGTTAATTACACGCTTAGAAATTGCAGTAGATTGCAGAAACTGAATTCTCGAACAAGCCCCATGATGAATCTAAAATCAGGAAGCTCTTGTATGAATGAATACGGACAACTTATAAATGCACGCTGACTGCTTTCTCCCATAGGAATTGTTTTTGTAATAATTCCGATACGCACTGCGAATTTTAATAACACGTCGTCTGCGAAAGTTAGGAAAGTAAATTGGATTAAGTAAAGAAATGTGAACGTCTGTCTAAGTTTTTATTTGGTTTGCATGCCATGCAGATCTCGTTATTATTTTTTGTCTTAGTTCTATTTATATCTAATCCATTCCAGTTTATTCACGAGGTATATTCCTCCAAAGTAACCCAAACATATCTATAGGTTTTCGTCATTACTGGCTTTTCTGAACTTTTGAAGATTTTTAGTCACCTGAACCATCTTACCGTTCCAGATGTTGCGATATTGTTGGAGTTTTTTTAGTTAATCAGAAACTCGTAATGCCTTAGTGTTAATTTCCATCTTATATTACTATTAAAAACGAGGTCTTAAGTGCATCCTCGACCTTTCGAAATTCTGGCGCCTTGATGTTTTTCATTTATAGAACGTGTTTAGGCCATCTTATTCTACAAGATTTAATTAATTTGTTAATATTGGGAACACCAAGACCTCATACAGTAGCCTGGAAACTGCCATGAATTGAACACAAGACGCTCAAGACGTGTTTTAAGGAAAATTGGGTGCCTTTTTACTCGACTGTGTGAAAATAAATAAATAAATTCTTTATTTACAAAGGCACAAATGAGTACATAAGTTCTTTTTGTTTGTGCTAACTCCTAATTTAATTCAACACAAAATCAAAATATAAGAAAAAAAAGAAAAGAAAACGGGAAGAAACAAAATGATGCAAAATTTATTCCAGAAAAAATAAAAAAATTAAAACAAAAACAATGAATGAAAGAATAAAAAAAATCTATATAATAATAATAATATATAATATAAAAAAAAGAAATCTATATAATAACCAAGACTAAAGTTAGCAACAGTTTTATATTTGGGAATTACACAGTTTTCTATTAACTAAAAAAGAAGAAAAGAGAAAAAAAACTTGCCGAAAATTTATATGTTTGCAAAATAATTAAATAATGCTTTCTTGAAGATGTCAGTGGTCTTAATGTTACGGATCCGAATAGGGAACGAGATCCATAATTTGATGCCATAGACGAAGAAAAGGCGAGTACTAAAATAAGTTCGGTGCTGTGGAACAAACAGTGATCGTGTGCGCCTCGACGTGGAGAGTGTGATATGTCTTTGAAGGTAACGCGGACATTGGCTTCTAATTAATTTAAACACCGCTAGACAGATTCGAAACTTGAGGTAATTATCTAAAGTGCAGTTCAAAATACTTCTAGAATAATGAGAAATATGAGCATATCGTCGAAGACCGTAGATGTACCTCGCACAAGAATTGTATGCAACGTTAAGTTTGTATCTTGAAGCACTGCTCAATCTTCCGTATACTGAATCTCCATATGTAATAAGTGGAAGTATTAACACTTTAACAAGCTTGCTTCTTATATCTCTAGGTGTGCAGAAAGCATGAGGCCAAAGATTTCTCAGAATTCCATAGACCTTTCCCACAATTGCATCAATATGGCTGTTCCAGGAAAGAGAGCAGTCCATAACCATACCAAGATACTGTTGATGAGTTGGGTATAGACACGTAATGAAAAACTATCAGAGATAATGTAGATGTATCAATACTTCCATTGGAAATTACGATTGCCTGGGATTTGGACGGGTTCAGATTCAAGCAATTAGACTTAGCTCAGGCTGATACTTGCTGAAGGTCTGAATTAAATGAGGCAATTTGCGCGTTAGCATTGATTAAAGCTGTTGAAAGGGATAATTGCATGTCGTCGGCATAAAGCCTGACGGAACAGTGCGTCGGAACCTTAACCACATCCTTCACATACAGTGAAAACAGCAATGGTCCCAAGATCAAGCCTTGTGGTACCCCACCCAGCAAAATCCTTTCCTTTGGTCCGTTGAATACTACTTGTTTCCTACTCCAGAGATAAGAATAAATGAACCCTACAGCAGAAATTGAGAAACTGTACTGATTTTTGAGCTTTGAACAAAGAATATTGAAATTCACTGAGTCGAAAGCTTTAGAAAAATCAAGTAAACAAAGAACAGTAGCTTCCCTTCTCTCCACATTTTATCTTATTGTTTCAATTTGATCCAAAAGAAGAGTGATGGTGCTATGCTTGGAACGAAACCCAGATTGAGCCTCACTTAATAATTTTTGTTGTTCAATAAATGGGGCCGCCATCTTGATTTCGTCCTTCTACTATATTTTTGTTAATTTCGTCTTTTTTATATTCTATATACATATATATATATACACTACTCGCAAAACTTGCTCGTTCCAATTGGAGATAAATTTAGTTTCGATAATTTTTATATGAATCCCATAAATTATTTTGTAAAATACTAAATTTTTAAACAAAATCTATAAATGTTGCTACAAGATGGCGAACATTCCCGGCATATTCCGCTTGTTTCTGCAGTTGGAGAGTACTTTGGAGTTCGGAGATTTTTATCTTTTCTGCTTGTTTCGCATGCTCTCTCTTCTCTGTTCTGGGGTTAAATATAAATTAATTATTTCGCAAATAACTCGCGATCCGCGAACTTTACTCAAAAATTTACATCGCTATGGTTTTTGTGGTGAAATTTTGTTTCAATTTGACTCTTCAAACGTCGCCGGTAATTAAAGTGTGACGTGTTATGATGTATTAGAAGAAGTGCCACGCGCGCGAGTGAAAAATTGTAAAAATTGTGGATTTAATGTGCCTTGTGAAGTGTTTTTGCCACTGTAATTGAATTCAATTAAAGGTAAGTGTCGTTTCATGTGCAAAGTGTGTCGTGAAATGTGTTTTCTAGTGAAAATTCACGAATTCACCTGTCAAGGCGATATTGTTTTGCGAATTTCTCACCTGAGATATCCACGAATTTGTGTAGAATTATTTGTAAAATTGTCCCGTGTTTGTGTAGAATGATTTTGTATTACGCTTATGTGTCAACTTTCGGAGTTTGTATGTAAACAAATTTGTGAATTTGTGATCAAATTCATTTATTTCAATGTTTTTTGTTATCTTATTAATTCTGACTGTCTTTTATTTTCACTTTAGGTATTTCATCGTGGGATTTTAATTACACCTGTAGAGATTTCAGGTGCTGGTAGGATTCTTTGAAATATTTGTGCTCATTTTGAAAGTTAAATTTGTCCTCCTTTCAGGTTCGTCGAAGAAACTAAGTAGGTAAAAAATAAAGGAAAAAATATAAAAGAATAGTATAAAAAAACCAAGGAAAAACAAATATCAAATAAGCCCACAAGATGTGCTCCGATCCTCGGGAATCATGTAAAAGTTCCAAAATGCGACAGTAGATTCGGCTGGAACTCAGGCGCTGAACGGCAGACGGCATAGTATTTCTCGAGTGCTCTGAACAAAGTGAAAGCGACTATCTACTATCGTATTGAGAGTTGCAGCGCGGAATGAGTAAGAATGAGTAAATTTGTATTTCGATTGGACTGTAAAAAACATATGGCGAAGGCTATACTTTCCCAATGGGAAGAGAGTGTCGGTCGTGAGTATGAGTTGGCAATTCTCAAAGAATTCATTCAGAAGTAAATCCCGAAATCCCTCATTGATATCACAATATAATTTGATGCACCTCTTCCTAAATATGTTGCCTTCCGAATTGCTTCAAAACAATCAAATGCGAAGGGGTAATAAAAAGCTCTTGCAGTCCTTCGTTCCGCGAACCTGCCTATATTAAAAGGATAAAAGAGGATACGGAGTGTCACGCGTCCCCAGCTTCCAGGGTGCTTCACTTATACATGATGGGATGCTTCCATTTCCCATTGAGTTCTTAATAAAAATACATAACGTAAAACGCAGTTGAGAGTCTTTGGCGGCAAATAAAATCGAGCACACAACCAAAAGTAAAATTTGGAACGATCAGAGCCTTAGCTAATCTTGCCCACATCTGTAGTGACAGCAATCGTGAGCTCGGCCAAGGTTGTCGCAGACATGGATAAATTTTGGTGATCATGGCAGACTGCAGTGGGCAGGAAAATTTAGAGTTAAGTTCAAATCCCAGGCTCTTAACAGAATTCGCGTAGGTAAGTTCAGTATTGCCCAGCACTATGTAGGGTAAAAAACTAGAATTCCCATCTCTATAAACGGCTAAAAATTTTCATTTTCTTGGATTTAGATTATTCTGAATAGACCACGTTCAAGATCTTCGATGAGTCGACTTATGCAATATTCCATTAGACCTATTTGTCTACTTAAATAAAGCTACCCGTCACACACTGGGGCAAGATACTAAAAATGTTGGCATTAAATGAAAAAATCAAATGCTATGTTTATTGTCTATATCATATTATTTACACAGTACATGCTCCCGTGCACCAGCTGACAACATTGTTTCCCCCCTCAAATCCCCCCAAGGCATTCCACGCACTTCAGTTGTAACGCGTTATCCGAGGAGTCAAAATTGAGCTTTAATACTTGTAAACAACAATTAGTGATTCTGTGTGGATTGACATTTTAATTGAAAATTACGTTATGGATGCTTCGTTTTCAGGTATGTAGCAATATTTATATATAATTACAATAATGAATAACCAAGGATTAGGTCATGTATATAGTGTTAAAGTAAGCTCTCATAAAATAGGTACT
>QYTT01089246.1:35119-49653 GCA_006980735.1 Dasypogon diadema | reverse complement strand
AAATTTGACATTTTTTGAACATAATTCTTGAATTTAAACTTCATTTAATTACATTGAGAGAATGGGAACGAAATGTCGTCTTCAGACTTCAGGATGGGTTTCGAGCGACAGTTTCGCCATTAATTTTTTGTTCAGATACGGCAACATTCTGTGTTGGTTTTGATTTTGGAATTGTGGCTTAATTTTGCTCGGGACCTCTTTTCCATTCTAAAAGAATATCCCTAACTCTGTTGTTTTTGTGACAAACAAAACTCATTTAAAGCATTTTTTCACTAAAAAACACGTAAACAAAAATCATGCTTAACGTTCTCGAAAAATCACTTTTTGCAGTTGAGTCAAAATATCTCGATGATTTGGAACGATAAAATTATGAATAAGCCCGTAAAATAATCATAAAAGAATGAACTATTAAGCACTATAGGTTACTAATGTTAAAAAAAAACTTAAACCTATCTTGGCAATAGAAACTTCTGGATGTTTGAAAACAGTACAAAAAAAGTATGTTTACTCATTCGCGTGCTGCAGCCAAATGAAATGTTGTTTCAACATAGTAACTGTTAAACAGTCTTGCCAACATCCCAAAGCTACACGGGCAGCTATGTCGTATAGTGTATGCGCAATTTAAATTTGAAAACGAAAAAAAAAGTTTTGGCGCTTAACACCCCGCCGGCGCTTTGAAAATAGGACAGAAAAAGGACCCCGATTTGGAAAAAGGGCAGTAATGTCTGCATTAATTAAAGGAAGAAGAGGTAAGCTTCGGGAAATCGGTTGCAGTAAAGGAGTCATCCAAAGGCTTTAAAAATACGGAGCAGGAAACAAGGCGAATTGCGGCTACAACGAATTATACTCTACCATTCCTCAGTCTAATCACACCTTTTGTGGGTTCATAAGTTAAAAACACAAAATTTATATTTTCCCAAAACAATCATCTTTCCACTTTCCCTTGCCACCGCTATGGATTTCGTGCGAAAGCATCCAAAAGGGAAACACTATCCTTCTTGTATTGAAGAACATGTAAAATACCTAATATTCGTCATGGTCTGTCGATATATCAATAGTGAGAGACCTTGATGGTAGACGTCAACATGCGCAAAGATTAATCTTTCCAAGTCCAGAATATTATTACATTCTCCTCTGTGTAATTCGTTTCCTTAGTACAGGCAGAAAATATACCAACGTTTCAGCAAAGCAAATTCCATCCAAATTTACCCCAGATTCCAACTTTTTTTTTATCCTGGTAATTCTCCTGATCTTAATGCAATTAGAAATGTCTGCTTCAGCCTAAAACATGTCACCTACCAAAGACCAAATCCCACATAAGATATCCTACTCAAAAATATACTTGAAGTGTGGCGCGGTGGTTTCGAATCCAAGGAGTGAATTAAACGTTGCTGAGTTGGCCTGACCAAATGAGAAGTGTAATAAAAAATAAGAGTGCGTACAAGAAATGTAAAAGGAATTGTAAAATGTTCGAATAAATTTTATAGTATAAAGTCTGTATACTCTACGAAAGTTTTTTTGTTTTCAAAAGCCCTGTCCATACCCATGAGTTCTTTATAATGTTAAAAATGTTTTGACCTCGGAAAAATTATAATACAATAACCAATTTTTCCTTACTTCCTTAAGACAATTTTTTGGCTTCGGAAAGACCATAAAAATCATAATCGTTAGCCATAGGGTCTTACAAAAGCAACATCACATTAATCAGCAGATCTAATGGAAATATTTGTCAAGAGATCGATTAGTCCTATAATCTGGGCTTTTTAGTCTTTAATGAGTTGGTAACGTCTTTGATTACGATCAGCCTCCCAAAATTTTGGAGAATTAACTAAATCCTCAAATTCATGTTCATACTTTTATGCACTTTAAGCATATTTTAGAGATATCCAAGTTTATAAGTTACTCAACGACAAATGAACTAAAATATTTATATGGGCACAAATAGACTGGAAGTTTCTGTAGTAATACCAAAAATGTGTATTGTATTCGTATACTCTACCCGAGTTACACTGTACGTATACTACAAAAAGAGCTATGAAATGCGAAAAAAATAAAAAATGATTAAGTAAAAAAGTGTTTATTGTAGAATTAAGTGAATCTATTCCAGAACAGTAGACTTTTATTCACAACTTAATAATTTATAGGAATTTTTGCAATTACCTATTAAATTTAGTTTCTTGCTGCGCGATACTTTTGTTTTATCCATAATTAACCACACAAATTCATTTGTTGGATTTTTTTTAAAATAAAAAGGATTTTAGACATTGCAGTTTCCATTGTGAATTTCCAGCAGTTGCAACATATTCCAATATTTTTTTCACATTCTCAGTAATATTTCACCCACTATAGGACCAACATAAAACTGAGAAAATATGAAGTAAAAAATTCAGAGGGCTCATGCTGCAGAACAATTCACAGAGATGGAAGTACAAACATGGCCTACTTTCGACATAATCAACAATTTTTAAAATATTTGTGTACTCCAATAGGAATTTTATCCAACATGTTCCATTTAAATGGGGAGAATTTTATCGATAGCTAAAGCAGATCAGGGCGTAGCACTTGAAGGGTTATGGATTTCGTCCAAAATAGTCCTCTCTCGGGGAAAAATCAACTGGCAAAATATAAATACCCCGAAAAAAACTTGTTGTATTCCCGGTCGATTTTCGCTCAACCGATTTTCAGTTCTTGTGTACGGTCCCTACAATTGTAGTTATAGCCTGGAATGGTGAGTCGAATTGGCGTGGTTCGTGGTGTTCGTATTCAGATAAATTTCCACAAATAGGCTTAAATCGGGTCCATTTCCATATTCATGGGGCTGGCAAATTACCATCTAAAATTGATATGCTAGCAGGTTGGGTCTGGCGTACGGCGTTTTCCACTAGCCATCGCCTCGCCTGAACGTACTGTTGTCCTGGCCAAGTGATATCTTCATAGCTCTTACGCCCAGTGGACGCTTTTGCTTTCGATTTCCCGACAGTAGGACAGTAGTTTTGTCTTTGTATTCGGATTGTGGATAGTATGTATGTGGGTGAAAATTTTGCATCCCTACGATGGTGGCAAAGACGAATGGAGGGTGGGTTATGTAACACCCCCAGACCAGTTTCTGGTTACGGGTATCCCTTGTGTCCTTACGCTAAGCTTGCACTACAGGGAAAATATTTTTGGAGTGTTTCCCATCATTGCCCACACCCCGTCTCTACCTACCTCCTGGGTATATTCATACATTCATGCTGGGAATTATGTGCGCCCTTATCTCATCCATTTCTCTCTTCAGCAATTGGTGTTTAATGCGATAATTAATTTGGCGGTCAACAGGATCCACAATAAAACTTTGCAAATTAGTCGATAAAACTGTTTTGCATCTTTTTATGAATAGTGTCATTTTCCTTGCAGAGCAGGTGGTGGGATTTGTAAAGCCTTTTGTATATTGGATATTGGTTAATATGCAAATTTACGAACAAATTCTAATGAATGCTTTGATACAATAACATTCCTGTAGTGTAGAAGAAATCTTTATGAAAGGAATTTTTACAGAAATATTTCAATTCCTGCGACCACTTTATCATTCAAGTATAAAATGGAAAAAAATTTTCAATTTTATTCTTGTTCTGGTCACGAAATTTTAAATGTGCAGATGTTTTTTTTACAATGTTAAGCCTGGGACATGCTCAACAGTCGCGGCGAAAAAGCTGAAGGCGGGTGCGGAAAACATCCTCTTGAGTGTGGAAACGATGACCTAGAGAGTAGAGGGAGGAAGCCGGCACTCTTGGCGGCTTGTCCTCCTTGCTGCCGTCATCGAACACTTTTAACTCGGCTGAGTTTATTGACATGCTTACCACTAATTTGGGGTTCCCGAATAACTTACTCATGGTCAAAGACTATCTGAGCGACCGATCCTTGGTGGACGAAAGAGTTGTAACTGCGACAGCAGCACAGGACTCCATATTGGTTACCGACATGTGGAATCCTGCGGCCTATAGCCTATGCCTATGACAACTTTATGTTGCAATATTGATAGTGACCGGCATGGTTAAACTCAACCAGATCATCGGGACCGAGGATGTACTGTCCCTGGCCGTAGCCAAGCCAGACAGAGTAAAAAGTAAAGCTGGAAGAAAGTGAGGTTAACCGCCATAACATTATTGCAGTGTAGAAAACCCGCAATGGATTCGTAAAGTAAACCATCAGTTTCCTTGGTCAACTAATATTTGGTGTGGAATAATTGGCGATAAACTTATCGGACCGCATTTTATATTACGGTAATTTAAATGGTAACAAATGCCAAAACATTTTTGAAGACGAACTACCACCTGAGCTTGGAAATGCGACAGAATATATGGCTTCAACATGATGGTTGTCCAGCACATTATTCGTTATTAGCACGCGAGGTATTAGATCGGGATTATAATAATTGCTGGATGGGTAGAGGAGAACGAGAACCAATGCACTGGTCAGAAAGATCACCAGACCTTCCCTCCTCAAACTTTTTCTTGGGAGGTTACCTAAAATATGCCGTTTACAAATAAACACCTACAACTCGCGCAAACATGATGCAACGAATAAGGGTTGCTAGCACCGCAATTAGGCCAGACATTCTTTTGAGATGTGTGCAGGTATTTAAAGCACGAATCAATAGGTGCATTGAAGTTCGAGATCGTCATTTTAAGCGTTTAATGTAATTAATAAAAAATATTTAACAATTAAACATATTGAACAGGAATTTTTTTATTTTTCAATCAGAATATTTCTCGCATATATCAGGAATCAAAAAACACGTTTCATATAAACTCTAATTGTGACGTAGAATCCTAACCTGTACTAAAAAATGGGGATTCCCATTTGAGATTTCAAAATCGCCTCTCGGCCCACTCATAAGGGGTCTGATATTAGGGCAGACATATGTCCCCCCTAGAGATATTAATTTTTCGTCTGGGACAATTTTTTTGTATTATACATATTTTTCGAGTTTTTTGTTTTGTCACTTTAAATGGAACACTCTGTATATAGAAAAAGGGTAAAATATTTATTTTATTTCATAATTTCACTTTTGTAACTTCAAATGCAATCATTTTCAAAATAGACTACTACGCATATCAAATCGTAATTTCAACTCAAAGATGTCCAAAATTTCAAATCAAACAAATCCTGAATTTCCACACAAACAAGTCTATTTTCAATTCAAAGAAGTCTAAGCTTTATCTCAAGATCATTATCAGTACATAGTTAGCATTAAAAGTAAATGACAATTTTATAAAAATGAACAACTTAATACGGAACGGATTGTGATCATTTAAAAGTCTATACTTATTTGAATTGAAAATAAACTTGGTTGCGTTCAAATTCAGAAATTCAGAATTTGTTTGATTTAAAATTCTGGACTTCTTTAAGTTGAAATTAGACTATTTGACTTTAAAAACGACGTCTAATTTGAAAATGGTCTCGTTTGAAACTAAAAATGTATATAACAATATAAAACTTTGAACAAAAATATAGGAGAAAGGACAGTACTGTTGTGAAAATTGTATAAAAATTTAAAACATTATGTACGACAAATGTGAAGAACTTAACCTAGTAATAACTAATTAAATATACAAAAGTAAACAATAACGGGAAGGGAAGGGAAGGCAATGTTATGGTAGATCTGGGGAAGCAAAAGATTGAAAAAGCAATAAAGAACCAAACATGCAAAATGCACTTATCGCATTATTGCATAAATTTACGAATTTGGTCGATCAATGAACTGCTTCAGTTATGATTAAACAACAAGTTCCCTTGATGATGACTATTTCAGCCTTCGTTGGTTTAAGAATGTTTTCCCACATATACCAATTTTCTAAATAACGAACTATTAAAATAAGCTAAATAACGATTAAGAATGTAAGAAAAATAAAGTTCAATCGAAAGTTAACCGCGTTTAAATCAAGACGTTCCCACGTTCCTTCACAAGGATGTAGTGATCATCGAAAATAGCTTCCAGAATAGCTTTAAAATCAAATAGTTGCACTCGGCCCATTTTCAGACTCTATCCAAGTCCTCGTTCACTCGGGTCACAGCATATTCGATCAATCCAAGTGAAAGAGATAAATATAGCCGAGCATCGCGTTGTCAGCATACATGTGAATGGAACATTCATGTAAAACAGATTACAAATTGTTTATAAATAATAAGAAAAGAATGGGCCCAAGCATGGAACCTTGAGATATGTGGAGGAAGATCGGAGAATTTACGCCCATTACGCCCAGCAAAAACTCTCTGCCGACTGTGAAGCTAAGATCAAATAAATCTGCAAGTAGGTACAGAAAATTAAACTTCTAATGAAGTTTCTTTAACAGAAGATTGTGAGTGCTATCAAAAGCTTTGGAAAAATCTAGAAGAACAAATATGGTCAGTTTGTTGTTATTCGGTGCAATTCGGATGTCATCAAATATCTGAGCAAGAAATTTGAGCGCAATCTTGACTGAAGCGAAAATGACAACTTGTTTTCAGCAATATACGTGGAAAGCAGTTTGTGTATTATCCTCTTAAATACTTTTGAGAGGAAAGGAAAAATGGAAATCGGACAATATCTTACTGGGTTAGAAGACTTTTTTTGGGATGGAAAGAACTTTGAATATTTTCCAGAATTTGGGAAAGGACGAGGTTACTATAACAACATTTAAAAATTATTTAACATAGAGTAGAACCACTGAGAGTAAAATTTTAATACATTTGTCATGAAAGTCATCCAGACCACATCCATTGGACCTAATAGTCATAGTCGTTCTATACACATCTGCCTCATTGACAAGTAATAAAATAAAAACCGTCGGTGGTACCCTGAGTCAGGAATGAGAACAGGAAGTCATTATTTTGAGTAGATGTTGTTGATTTTGAAGACCTGAAAATGCAATTCAGATAATCTGGATCAACATCTCGTTCGTCAATCCTACTCTTTTTTGACGAATTAACACCTACAGACTTTAAACTACTCGCTAACCTTTTACTCGGTAGTTTTTATTTAAATGTCGGGAATAATAACCTCTTTTAATACTTCAGATTTCAAAGGACCCTATTACTCAGGCTATGGAATTCGTTCCATAATTTAGATATGCGAAATCGTTTCCATTTAATATAGGCAGAGTTTCGAAAAGGTATTAAAGGAAACTAGCTGCAAATCGTCAAGGTTAGATAAATCCGGAAGGCCACAAAAATTATTTGTAAGGAGTGTGTAATAAAAGTACATGGGAGTACGACTGAGTAATCACATAGAGTGAGGTATCCAAGGAATTAAAATTCGTGTGATAAAAAAATAAAAATTGTAACTTTCGAAGGAATTCTTGCAATAATTAGGAGAGGATCATTCTCAAAGATTAGCTAAATTAATTGTTTGAAAAGTATAAAAATAAATTTAGACTCCCCTCAAAATCAGTTGGAAGCAACACTTCAACTTTTAGAGTATTCCAACCCCCCCATGTAACGAAAAGTAATTATGGGAATTCAGAGAATCTCTATCAAATCATTGTTCTCAACTGAATCCAAAGATAATTATCGGATTATTACACCCAGCTGAATTCGTTCCCCTAGTCCTCATGCCAGCAAATGTGTAGCTGTATCTGATCTCCTCCAGCTAGCTAGGGAAGATAATCACCGGCTGCCTGCACAAGTTTCATATTGGCCAAGTGTTGCAAAGTACTTAATCGAATTTTTCCCATTATCGGAAGGATAATTCCCACTTTCCAGTCGAATTGAGAATCGTCCCAACTGTTGGACGAAAATTCAGATAAATTAAATCCTTACAAGTATAACCTAAAAATTTAATTCCGAGTTAAATTAGTGGCATCATATTCAACTCGGATTTTATGGTCTTTTAACACATGAAAAATCCTTTAAACATCACATTTGTCTTCCTGAATCCTCTGGCAGTTTTTGTTAAATCGGAAAAAATTAAACCTACCGACAATTTCTGGGAAATACGTAGCTGAACTGAATCGATGGAGTCCAATATTCTATGGCATTTTTATTGGACAATTTTTGTCAATTTCATGGTCCAGCTAACATTTTTGTACAGCTCAATAGTGTGGGTTAAGCTGTGCGAAGCTAAACTGCTTCCGTGCTTCCATTAAGTCGGTGTCTGACTACAGCCGAACCACCCTATTCACATTTTCCGTTCCTCATTGTCATACCTAGCCCAACTATATAAAATTGGCCTGTGGAAATAGACAGGAAATTTAAAGTGACTCGGTGGATGTATAAATATTAAAATAATGGGATGGCTGGTGAGTGCTAAACTTTTTTTATGGTGTCATTTAGAGTTTTTAGAAATAAGAGGTAAAAGTTTGATTATGGCGGAAGACCTTTGAATTTAAGAGGGCCTAAATCAGAAAAAAATCCTTCATACACAGTGAGTCAAATTTAAAACTGGGCAAAACAGATTTGCAGGATATTTTTAATAAGATATACAAAACAATTTAGAAAAATTAACGGAAAGGACCTACAATAATCAGATCTCTTCTAACCTACAAAACGCAGTTCTCAGCAGAGCGAAGGATTGTGCTGCAAAGCTTACAGCTGTTAATAAGATTAGGATTAGATTTGAATTTAGAAGCATTAGCATTAGCTTTAATATCTCTCAGATTGCGATCAGTGACATTAAGGAATGCTTTGTCTATAGAAGTTCCGAAGAATCAATGCGAAGAATATTTTCTAGATTAGAGTCTCTTAATATAGTTACATTAGCTGCGCCAGAGTTTCCATACCCTACCGGCACTAGAAGTTAGTTCAGATCCTCAGTTGCTCTGATTCTGCGCTTTTGCCTCTGTCGACCACCACAACCTTTAAAAGACTCTGTCCCCAATATTTAAGCTTTTGCTTGATCCCTCGGGTTTAAAAGAGAGTAGAGCTCGACATTCCAATAGCGTTGCCAGAGAAAGCAACTCTGATGCATCGCTTGTATATCCCTTTTTCGTGATCACTATTGCAACATGGTCGCTAGTCTATATCCCCTATTTCTGTCCTCAAAAGTACTTCGTCCGCTAACAAACATGGCAGTAGAGGGAAGCACACTACTCTAGGTTGCACGTTGCCCTTTTGTTTTATCACTTCGGTATGTCCACTGGTGGGTTCATTATAATATCATGGAAAACTTTGTTAAATACATCCTCACGTTCCAGTATGATGCGCGACCCTATTGCAAAGCCTGTGCTTGTGTAAGGTTATTTTTGTTGGCCTCTTTCCGCATAGCCTTGTATTTGCGGTTTATTTGTCAATGTGGTTTGCTTTATTCTACCTATAACCTTTGACATCATTCTAAGGATGGCTAAAACCAGGTTTATTGGTCTGAGTTGCTTGGCCTGGGAATAGACCTTACATGTAAGTTTATAGAGATAACCATAACATTGGCACTCCTCCACTTCTCTGGAATATAATTCAGAACTAGTGAGTCTTTAAAAATGCTGCATAGGACTGGTTGTTAAAATATAGAAGGGAATGTTGCATTCATGCCGTCTGGATTTCCGCTCCTATACTTTTGTATTTAAAAATCTGGCTTGCCAGACTTAAGTGCTACCTATACTTAGTTACTGATTCTTTTTTTTTTTTTTTGACTTAACATAGTCAAGATCCTCTCTCTTCCCGCCACTTCATTTATTTAAAAATCATTCCCTTGGCAAGAGTTCCAAGCTGTCTCTCAACGGACTAATACGCGAAACATCTGGTTCCTTATGCTATTGCCCACACTCCTGAATTCCGCTAGTATTTTGACAATATTTTATTATATTTTTCATTGTGATGAAAGATGACTTTCATTTTTCGTTGAGTGATGAAATATTCGATATTATTTCTAGACCAAATCACTAGTATTTAATTAAAATAGCGTTCACATCTCCAACTCTTCTCCGAGTTAGTCGTTTTTATAAGAAAAAAATTGGAGTAACTGCCAATAAATGCCGCCCTCAAGCACTCTCAATTTCTTCGACTAGAAGCTGCCTATATTGGATTGAAAAGAAAGCAGACCTAGTAGACTCTTATTTTCTTCGGTATTTTTAACGCTTGAGTGCTGGAAAAGCAAGTATTTCTTGCATAGAATAACAATTCTAGGAATGGTGCAGGCTGCATTAAGAACCAGATCCCAGATCCCACTCACCTATTGGGTACGCGAATTTTTTCTATAATCACCCACAGTTCCCAAATTAGAACCAATTCCACCTTCCTCTTTGACTGTCTTCGTGACAGAAGGAATGGACAGCATGTAGCACCTTTATTAAACTAGCGACTGTCGAAAATTTGAATAGATAAATTAAAAATTCTTGACATTTTGAAGAACGAAAAAGTTCTTTTCCTATACATCAAAATCATGCTGTATTATATATATAAACTACACTAATGTCCATAATCCCCCCTCTATCGTTTTCGCTAACGTCATGTTTATATTCCGGAATAAATTGGACCAATTTATTCCGCAACTTCAAAGGAAACTTTCAATTTTTATCGTACTTACAGGTGATTAAGCTTTCTGAACATCCCCCTTTTGTGTGTGCCGCAATACAGCCTCTGACATTATAAAAATAATCTTTTACAAACTCTTGTAAGTATGAACGCACGGCGAGAATAGGTTTTCCTAGTAACGTAAAAATTTACGAGGATGACATTTCGATTTGCGATACAATCATGTTGTCAGGGCCCAAGGTATTGACCGTGACAAAAAGCGTAGGGTGTAGTCGTGATTTTCTATAAATTATATCGACTTTATCACTTTTAAACGATCCGATAAATGAACGATACGAGCTTGGGAGCGTCCATTTTGTCACCATAATCCAACGGATAAATGGCTTTTGTTGTGATGTAAAGCAATAAAGACCCCAGGAAATGACACATTTAGGTACGAATAAAAGAGTGAATTTCACAGAAATTGGGCTTACTATCGCACACAGGAGAACGAATCTTTTTAATATATAAAAATCTGAGACTTGTATATCGAGATTTTGCTCCCCTAATCGCCGCCACCCCCAATACAATTTGGTGGTTCAGGTGCTTTCTTACAAATCAAAGCAATTAGACTTGAGATTTTTTTGTGCTGTGGCATCCTCACACATAGACCACGTTTTTTTTCCAAAGCCTGCAGTGATATAATACAATTGTCCCAATTAGGAAGTGAGTCGCTTTCATACAGCACAAAAGTCCACTCCTACTCCTTCGGCAGATTCATATTATAATTCTACTGAAATTGAGCCTCCTGGTGGGTTTGATGTTACCGAAGACGACACAAGAAAAGCTGGAAAAAGTTATTGGAAGGAAAATCACGTTGATTGCAGGAAGTGTCAACTGAGACTAAGGAAAGACTTTTATTAGGCCGAACCCGTATAACAATGATCTCCCCATTTAGCCAAAGGGCTGAATATCCTGCTGTGCCAACACACTTATTCTTGAAATTTGCTCAAGAAGCAGGTCGTATGGATGGATGAAATTGAATGGAGAATGGGACTGGACAATTGAACAGAATTCATGCTAGTTCCTTGTTTTGTAAGTGTAGCCTCGTTAATTGGAATCGTTTGTTAGGAGCAATTTAAGATGTTGTTAAATGTTAAATGGAAGAAGATTCTACTTTTACTTAACAGCCCAATTTAAAGACTACTACAGTAGTTTTTAGAACAGACAAAATTAAAGCCGTTATACTCTCTGCCATGACGTTTTTACCCTATACCGACGGAATACTCGCATGATCATTATGATGTCAAAATGACGGAATACTTTTATGAAATTTTAAACAAATCGAAATATTTCGACTTCCTAGTGATCATTTGAGTATTCCGTCTGTCTGGGGTATTAAATCAGACTTAAGCAAATGAAGGATTTCCATCGCAAAGTTAACTATAGATTTCTGCTCTTAGTATACTACAAAGAATCAAAATTCTAATATTTTTTTTTTTGCAAAACAACAAGGATTCGTTCGTCTTTTGAAAAATAGGAATAAAAAATAGTCCTTATGATTTTTAAAAAATTAGAACAAAAACCTGGTAATCGACGGGTTTCTGCGTAGATAATGGGGTGGCTTAAGTTTTTCGATAATGTACTCGAATCCTGTCGGCGTCTGTTAATGGTCTAAAAAAGAAAACATTTGAGACCGAGTAATTAATCCAAATAAGCTTACGATTACAGAAGATAAGCCACCCTAGGTTTGATGGCCTCAAATGGCGCCAACTTTTTAACCTCTTATCACAAATAGTCCACAATCAAAAACTACTATCAAGTTACCAGAAAATATGGTACTTAACTTGGGCCAGGCAGAGAAACTTATCAGAACTCTCTCGTTAAGAGAAGGAGCCTACACAACAGCCTGGAAAATTGAAAAACGATTCCAGTCTCTTGAATCGTTAGGAAATATAAACAAGACAACAGACGATAAAGATCTAGCAACTTGAAACCATTAATTTCGGCTACCACTACAACACCTGCTTGTGTACTGTGCAAATCATCAGCAAAATGTACTGAAAAAGTACAATCTGTGTATCAATATTGCTGAAGAGCTTGACATACTGCAGTTAACTGCAAGTTAAGAGGACGTATGAAATGCAAAAGCACAATACATTAAGTGCATCTGAAGGACTCGGAAGAATTATAGTCAGCACAAACTCCTACAACAGCCCGAACAACCTTCAACCCTTCATCATCTGCAAATGGTCCACCAGGTGATCCGTCGACTACAATTACAGTCCGAAATAGTAATAGAAATATAAGTTTTGTACTCTTACGTACGGCGCGAGTTAAATATCCATCGAATTTGTATGGAGTGTCGAGCAATTTCAACACTGGAAACCCGTGTATTAGTATAAGTATTACTAGCCAACGTATTGTTAAGAGAATTGGCTTCATATCTATGCCCGATACCCTCGTTATTAAAAGCATTAATCAAGCAAAGAAGCAATGACACCAAAGAATAATTACACTCCTCCAATCAGGGTCGAATTGATATTCCACAACAGCGAAAACCTTTAGTCTTCGAAGTATCATTCCACCCCAGTCATCGCGAGTTTTTTGTTGCAAAAAAGAATTTCAGAAGATCGAAGACTCACTAATGTTTAGCAATGTGGTTTTGCGATCCGAATGAAAAATGGCGGTTTTTGACGAGGAAATTTCTGTGTCCGACGCCTGGAAAATGGAGACAAGGACAGGAACACATGCGGTAAGAAGCGGGGTTGTACTCGCAACTGAACTTTTGCATCCAGCTAGCCGTGGGAAGCAAGAAGTTCGAGCAGGAAGTTTTTCGAATTCCTTTTTGTGTTTATTTCATGAATTCGGATGAGATGAGACTACCTCTTTCTGGAAAACAAGAAAGTTTAGAACAGGAATGACAAAAAAGAAATCTGAAAACATAAAATCAGTTTCGTGGAAGATTCAAAAACTTCCTCGTAGAATTTGTGTTGGAAGTTTTATTCGTCGGACGCAAAAATTCCTCTTCAAAAAGGACACTATGTAGGATTGAAGCTGAAAAGCTGGATAGCAACGACGAAGATAGGAAAACTGGGGTCATTTAACATGAGACGGAGATTACTTATGAATACCACAAATAGTAACGGCCTCAAAATACCGAAAAGTACTCAGTAAATATCACCTCATCTCTTGGCAATTCAGATCATTGTCTTATATCAACTCAATTTTCTATCTCTTCCTTGAAACCATATAATCCAACTTCCACCAAGAGATTAGTGTGGCATTTTTGCGGAGCTGATTGGTCCGGGATTGATAAATTTTTCAAAGAAGTTAACTGGATTGACTGTTTTGCCTCAAAAAACGTATTATTTGGTTCGGGATGTACGTCTTTATTTCCCGTAGCTACAAAATTTTTAAACCAAATAAGAACTCATGGTTTACAAAGGTTTTTCGGAACGTTATGAGGAATAAGGAAGCGGCTTTTCAGGCCTACAAGGCGAATAAGTGCCCGGAAACAAGGCAAATTTATACAAAACAACAGAGCGACAAATGCAAATCCATCATTAGCAAAGCTAAGTTCCAGTTTGACCAGAGCGTTAGGAAAAGGATGTTTGCATGCCCTAGATGCATCGAAGGATTCTGGTCGCTTGTGAAGTCCGTCAAAAGCAATTTCACCTCTCCTTCCATTCCACCCCTCATTCATTTATGTACTTCTTGGAAAAGGTAAATGTACTAGCTGTACAACTCGGACCTTGCACCTACCACACAAGCACTATCTGTTTTTCCCTCCGCGTGTAACAAAATCCAAGGGCCACTACATTTCCGCATGCGTGAGGTTTTTAAAGTTCTTGCGAATCTTGACGTGTCTAAAGCCACTGGACAGATGGTATATCGCCCCTGCCTCTGAAGGGCTGGGTCTCCTCCCTGGCTAAACCTTAAAGGAATAGGTATATTTCATTTATCACATAAAGATAAAGGTTTTTGAGACTCTTGTCAACGCACAACTGATAAAATATCTCGAGGCAAACAACCAAATCCATGATCGCCAGTATGGCTTCCATTCAGGACGCTCAGCTGGCGATTTGATGATATTCCTCACCGAGTCTTGACGCCATTGCCTCCATAAC
>QYTT01089246.1:13079-28988 GCA_006980735.1 Dasypogon diadema | reverse complement strand
ATTTTTAAGAGGTGCCGTTTTTTATATCTTTACTTGAAGGGAGAATTTGATTAATGTTACCTTCTTATGCTGTCGGTGGTTAGGCTTCGAACGTAAAAAGCAGCACGACGGTAACAAAATTAAAATCACAAAAATTTAATAATTGAGAAAAAGCGAATTTTGAATGCAGTAAATTGGGGATAATCTTCTGATGAGACTATTTAGAATTTAAACATGAAATAAAATTATAAACCAGAGGTTCCATGAGACCATTCGACTTAAGGCAGAAATTATGATAAGCACAGGCGAGTACAAATGTTATTCCTTCAGATTCTTCAGATTCTTTATGGTGTCTGCTCTTCTAGGACACTAAGTTTACTTCTATTGCCCTTAAGCACATAACTATTGAATTAACTTTCCGGAAGCAATGTGCTAAAAGAAATGTAAAAGAACCTGAAGCCAAGATGGAACACCGCTCATCAAAGTATGTACGATTAAATACGATCTTAGTCGCTTCCTGATTTTAAGACTCTCTCCATAATAAAATTTAAAAAAATGCTCCCTTTAAACTACCAACGAGAAGGTCGGCTTTGTTTAAATTTCGGAATTTTAAATATCAAAAATAACAGATTTCTTTTGTCTATTTTAGATTACGTCATAGATTGGAGATACCAAATTCTCTCCAGTTTTGACATAAACAATGGACTTTGGCAGGTTTGTCTTTTTTTACGGTGGAGCTAAGGCTCAGGGGATACTCTCTGATTCTATATGCACAGTCTTGGCTGAAAAGAAAAGGGATTAGGAGGTCGAGTAAAGATGTAGGTTTCGACACCGTTCTGTTTAAACAACTACGGCCTTCGACAGTGAAAATAGAAAATGATAGTCCGTTTAATATTCATATAGCGCTGCTTAAAAAGGATTTTCGAGATTTCACTATTATACTAGATCTTGGATGAAGTCAGCATTACCCATACCCATTAAATTAGCGATAGACACGTAACATTGCGCTAGTGCTCCAAGGAGTCCATTTCAGAGGTAATCATCTGCGTTTCACCTCCAATGAGCTTTGGAATTTCTTCAATATAGACAATGCCATATCTCCTGCCCATGCCCAAATATGCGAATTATATTCAAGTCTATGAGTTTTGTATAGTATAAACGCTAGGTAAGATAGAGTAAAGGATTTCTTGCATCGACAACGGAAGCCCAGGCACTTCATTGTATTCCTTGATGTGATAAAGATGTGATCAGTCAATCTAAGACTGTTGGATACCTAAACCCCTGAGCTGTTCAAATTAGAAGAGTTTTAGATGCTCATCACATTGAGAGACACCTTTTGGATGCAATAAATTCGACGCAATGACAAACTTTATCACAAGCGATGATTTTTGTAATGTTGTCGTTAAGTGATCCAATCATGCCTGCTTATTATCAATGGTATTTCCTCGGGAGTCAGTGACTGATTCAAACAAGTATGCGGAATCAAGTGCACTATTATATAAAAAACTGTGAGTAAGAAAAGAAAGGGGACAATATGGAGCCCCGTGGCACACCTGCATTAATATTATAATCGTTATAAATGACATCACCGGATGGTGAGATAAGAAGAGAAGAAAATGCTGGGAAGGTAGAGTTTCAGACCCTATCAAAGATCCTCGAAATGTTAAAAACAACCACCCCTAACTTTACGAAGATGTGGGTTGTGTATGGTTGTGATGGTAGCGCACTGTGAGGAACGTCCACAATTCGCTAGTTGAACGTTTGGATCGCAAGCCATATTGGTGAACATGAATTAAGTGAGGTAAGGCTGCCGAGGCAATGTGCAAATCCCAGCAGTATATCAAAGAACATTACGATAAAAAAATACAAAAATCCACGTAAATACAATAAATTTAGTGGACCGTATAAGGTGACATGTGTATTGAAAAAAGAGATGAAAATATTGAAAAAAGTGTGTAATTGTATTACAATATTTACAATTAACAAGACTATCATATAAGGATGTTTGTTATGCATCCATTTGTATTTATCTAGTACCTATCATTTTCCATTTTTCAATTTTCAAGTTACTTATGAGAAAGATTTGGAGGACTACACTGCACTTCCTGTATTGGATATTTGAAGATTTAACTACTTTATGCAATTAATATGTTCTATATCCATAGGTCGCTGGTTCATATCCGGCCCGAAGGACCATGTAGTTATTCACTAATTCGTGAAAATTCGTGTTGAGAGTTCCAATTAAAACTACAACCTTGTTTGGTTTACTCTACCTTTATTATTCCACTGGTCGACTTAAATAAATAAATTATTTCTGACATAACTACATTGAGTGACGAAAGCTCTTGAAAGAATTACTGCGCTAAGTAGATCATGAGGAAATGAACTTACGCAATAATGTTTTTAAAGGTAAATGGGTTATGAATTGAAACATGAAATTACATTCTTTTCTGGTACAAACATCATTGCGAGAAAGTAGGCTGATTATAAAAAACAGAAAGAAAAAATGAGAAACGAATTTTGATTAGGCTTGAACAGAAACATTGTCTGTTATTATTGATATTATGCATCAAAAGGACTGTAATAATTAATAAGAAGAGACATTTTATATTTTATGTAAGTATTTAAGAAAATCGGGGCAATAATGTGTTAGTATGGCCGATCGTAAGCGAAAAATTCTTTTTCCTAAATTTCCATATTATTTATTTACAATTCTGACATCATGACAATGTTTATTTACAATGCTGTAGTAACGTATCCGTTATCTTTAATGCGCTAAAAAACGTTATATAGCCAAAAGGGTAATGATTAAATAGTCATTATCAGAATCGGCTGAGACCGAGACCCACAGACAACTAGTTTTTTTGGTGTGCTTATCTTCACTAGTTACACGTTATAGAGTTCCTCAAGGGTTCCATACTGGATCCATTACTTTTCGGTCCTTTTATCAACCAACTACTTGATTTTATGAGCTTCAGTAAAAGACACTTGATTATGGATTATGTTCAAATTTATCTTTCAAAATCGCTGGGTACCCTTAGCTTTAATGCACCTAAAAGTAATGCTCTAGCTAATTTCAAAAAGGTGCCCGATACTTCATAGCTTCCTGTGATCATTATTGATGGAAATTTTGTAGCCTTGCTTACTTGTATAGGTGTTACTAGTAAATAAATAAAAGAAGTGGATATGAATTAAGTAAATGAAATCTGATCCCAAGAATTCAATGTAGGGTTAAGTGAATGAGAAACAGTGTCGTAATCCTTTCATCCCAAAGCTGTTTTATGAAATTCTAGCGATATTTAAAATTTTTTTAGGATCCCAGAATAATTGTTAGACACTTCACTTTTCAATTTATATCTCTTTTTTTCGAAAATTATTTGTCCACAATAATCTTACTCTCTACACTGCTGGTAACATTCACTCAACATTTAAGATTGTGCTTAAATCTGGGAAGGATCATCGTCTGAGTCGAAGAATCCATGCTCAATCCCTCATTCTTCTTGAGAGTGAATAAGATTTCCTGCTATGGTAGATCATTAAGGATAATTGATTTTTCATAACATTTCCTCATCCTGGTTGACTCTCGTAGTGCACCTTGTCCCTTTTAGATTTAGGTTTAGAACTAGGCTGGGCTGGAATAGCCTGTGCACTGCGGCCACCAGATGGCCTATTGTGCTCCGCACTATTTAGAGTTCCTCCATCAGTATCACTCTTTCGAGAAAAGTATCCCTCTTCCTCTTCCGAAATTCGCCCTGACCACCATCTCTACTAGTATTGTATCATTTTATTCGCAACCAGTCATTTTGTTAATATTAGCATTGGAGAGCTCTTAGTCCCTGCAGTATCCGCTTCTAGAGAGGAATTTTTTACGCATCCATAGAAGTTTTCTACTAGTAATCCTAATTCCTTCGTCTGCAATTTTGTGAACCAATGTGTCAACAAAAATGTGAAAAAAGATTCTTGAAGGAGTATGGCAACCCTCATCTACTCCTTTATTCTTGTTTTGAAAACTAGAGAGCACGGTTATTAAACTAGACGAAAAAATTAATTACATCAATTTTTGTACTAAAGGGGCTTCGTGAAAGAATCCTACCCTTAATTGACTGCTCCTACCAGAAATAATAAAGCTTTGTGGACTAATCCTCTTTTAAAAAAAATAACAGATGGACGACACCGTAACGGAAGAAGCATGTGCATAGAATTGATGGGCTAGAGAAAAAAGTACCCAAAGCATTTCAGCGCAATTCACGCTACAAAACAAGTATAACATGCAATGAGAAAACTTTTGATGGAAAATATAAGCTCTACGACAACCTACATACGAAACTCTGGCTCTTTGAATGACCCAGTAACTTCCATAGCAAACCAAAGGAAATCATCGCGTTTATATTCGTGGAACAACGACCACACTCTTGCTTTAAGCCCACCATCCGACTATGATCTGGAAATTGTAATATTTCATCCTCTCTAAACTTAGAACTTTAAATCTTTCAAAGTCTCTGACTGTGGTGCAGCTTCCGTCATCCCATCACCCCCATCGTTTCGAATCAAAACAGCAAACTTTTTCCGTAAATATTTGAAACAGCTGAATCCACCGCAAACAGAACAACGAATGCAGTGGGGTGAAACTGCGAATGAACAAAGCTACTAACTTGGTTAACATGCAAATTTCTAGTGAAAATTTTTTGAATAAACGGAGAGTCCCAGCTCTTTCTGGACCCCACCCGCTCTGCTTGGGCACAGTACTCGGAGATATGAATTGTGGAAATTTCCCATATGCTCATTCTGTAGTTAATAATTTGTCGCTCCAAAGACTGGCATTGGCATAATTCCTCCATGGGGAGACTCGGATGAAACTACATCAAGCAGCAGCCGTTAAGAAAAGGACACAGCGCACACTATAGTAGCAAAACTTTTCACCGCTACGCTATGTTCCTTCTTCAAATTGAATATCTTAAGGACTTTGGGATACCGCAGAGCTCATCAGAGAAACTCTAAGAACTCACCGCGTGGACTTTTGTGATGTTTAAAACAGGAGGAGACATATGGATGCGGAATTTTAATGGTATCTCGGTCTATAAAGAGTCGCACGTCTCGCCAGCCCCCTTGCACCCGGTCTATCCTGGCCCGGCGTAAAACTTTTCGTGTTTTAATGGAGAAATGATGAAGTCGAGGAAGTCACATCTTGCCGGCGCATATTGTCTGAAATCCCCAGACTCAATTAAGAGTGGGATGGACGGGAAAATTATATCCGGTAATTAATATGAAGGAATTATGCCGGCAAAAATGCATAAGTTGGGAACGTTTCTGGGTATATGCTGTGTGCGCGTTTAAGAGTTTTTAAAGGGGTCCACGGGAGTGAGTGACAAACGATGACTTGCTCCCAGTTTGGCGAGCGAAACTTTTGCCCTGAATCATCAACATATGCACCCTATTGACTAACCGGAAAACTTTGTTCCGTACCCAGTCGCATACGTAACCACCAGCATCCAGGAACATATTGCCTGCTAAGTCCCCGGGTCAGGACAATAAATTGCAATTCATGACATCATAACCTAGCGAAATTACCTACGTCCTTCTGAGTGATTCTGTAAAGTCATCACGGACTGATATGAAGTCATCAGTTATCGTCGATTTGTTCATTAACCACGACCTGCTCATTGACTTCATGGAGTCTCATCAGCAAGCGCACCATGCCCCCGGTATCGCCCTGAAACCCCAGCCCACAGTCCTATCGAAAGTACTCGAGCGCCTAATAAGCATATGCCATCTCCGGTTAAAACGCTGATTCAGTTGATCATTAACAAGATTAATATGGCGTTACATTGGCTAGGACAGGGCTCACAAACTCTTCCACCATCGGGAGGCCCATCATCCTGCCCGGGAGTGTTTTTCACCCGGTGCAGGGAAAGCCCTCGGTGCTGTGCTCACTGTACCAAGACACGTCCGAACCGATTACTCGTCGTCCTTTAAAGTTAATTGGTGAATGCATGGGAGGACTGGATTGTTCTAAAACACGACTCGTCTCATGAGCTGAGGTAGAACTACCGGGCTACAGTTGCTAATGTCTACGAATGGGTGTGTTGGTGTGCTGAGTGTCATCATTGTTGGACCATTTCGATGGAACTGGGAACAATGACAATATTGATTGGCCAATTACGTTTAGTGATTACACTCATTGGCTATGCATGAGTGCTGCCATCAGCTAGAAAAATAATTTTTAATTGTTTCCCCTTTGTGTTTTGTCGGTGGAGGCTCCAAATCGAACGGATGCGCTCCGCAAATAGAATTCTTTGAATTGTGTTAGAAACGAACTAAATTGTTAGTTTTAATTGATGTAAAGTAAAAAACGGTGGAAATTGTGAATTTAGGATGAAAAGAAGGGAAATTGGTGGAAAATTTTCTAAGGATATGCAGCCATTAGCAAAACATAGAAGTAGAAAATGGCGAATAAATTTAGGTCTTTTCTAGTGGAAAAATGAATGGAAAATTTTATTTTCAGGAAGTACAATTTGTGGCAGTATTTACTAACTGATTCGTGTATAAGAGAGCTTTATACATCTATCCAAGCCTTTCATTTTATCTAGAATCCTTAAACAAAATCATAACGGACAATTAAAATTAAGAAGTTAAAGCGGGCTATTAATACTAGAATATCTGCCAAATCCCTTTTTATTTAGAGTGTTGGAATCGGAGACGTGTAATGTTTGAAAGACTACAGCAAAGAGACATAGAGATTTTTTCCCAGAGGACGCTACTTCTTGGAATACACGACGACGTTTCTAAGGTAATGACGAAACGAGGTTCGATTATAGCTTATTCTAATTTCACATTGCTATTCTATTATTTACGTTGATAAACATGCCACACAGTAAAGCGTTCTGTGCATTATTAGTTCTCCTGTACCTTTTCGGGTCGTGTGCAAAGCCATCTACTTATTTTTGTGTACTAGATGCCTAAAAACTAGCGTAATTGTGTTAAAAAGACTATTTAGGTGATCCTTTACTCAGAACTAGACACAATTAATATTATCGACTTTTTATCTGTATATTCTGTGGCTAGGACTTTGTGTTTTGCACTCTTGTCAGGTGTTGAGGGAAGTCCGCCTTACATCCATTTCACAAATTTTTTATGTGCTCTTAATCTCTGATACACAAATGAATCAAAGGACTTCAAGGAATATATAAATATTAAGAAAAGTTAAGATTAACGCTTTTCGAGATAACGACACTTGAAGGTTTTTGGTCGCTTCATACGATTAAGACCGCATAGCTCATATTAAATGATATATGCACAAGTTTACTGCCATGTCGTAGAGAGCACTAGTGGCTTTTAAATGAGTGCTTACCCATCCTCCTACACCTCTTCGTTTAGGAGCTATCACAAAAAGAAAACTAAGTATAACTTTGACACCAATTTGTAGGCTAAGCTAATTAGAGAAGTCAGACTGGGCTTGATGGTTGCTGACTACCAAAACGAAATATTCAAGTCATGTCATCGAACCGCCAGTAATGTATGGCGGGGTGAATATACGGTATAACCCTTAATTAAAGATTCACCAAAGATAAATAACAAACTATAAATATTCAATATTTTCCGAGTTTCAAGTTAGGGGTGGCGGTATGTTTGCTTCACCTACCTTCCAGGGAATAACTACGAAGACCGAACCAACAAAGTGCTATAATATGATGTCAATGCCCTTCCCGCGTCCTGAGTAGTAACAATAGCTCATGAGTGAATCACTGTTAAAATTGGTTGGAGCAAGCTTTTGTAACCTTTTTATTCTAAGCTGGGATAGAGGCTTTACACCTTATCCTTGCTAAATTCGTTCATTTCCATCTCATTTATGACTGACGTTTCTCCAGTATAACTTCCTTTTCTCCCGTTTTACAAGTAGGGCTGGTAACGCAGACTGGTCTGACGGATCCTATGGTTATAGTTGCGTAAAAATATAAAAGCCTTTAAGAAGACTAGAAAGTTGTTGCTGAAAATAGCAAAATCAAGGGATCTAAAAGAGGGCTTTCTCGTCGATAGCCAACTTAATGCTTTATAGCTAAAGAAGGTTCTGTCGAACTTGTTTACCTATCTGAAGGAGACAAATGAAAACTAATGATTAAAAAACTCTAGAATCGCCAATTTAAGTCCACTTTCTGGGATCGTTGTCGACAGCAAAATTGCATTTCATCATATCCTACATCCAATTATAACGTCGAGCAATCTCAAGTGGATCACAGAATATTCTGAACCCTGTACAATTCATAAAGAACTTTCTACAGCAACCAATATATCGAAGCCAGCTACATCCTGTCTGGATAGGGTAAAAATACAATATCGCCACATACTTAAAAACAGGCACACGTGAAGAATCGAATGAAATATCATATTGTTCAGTTAGTGTGATACTATTCATACCCAATGGAAAGGATATTGGACAGACAAATTATAAAATGTGCTCTAGCTATGAAACCTGCGCATGACTATCAGCATGCCTGTCAAGTGGTGAAATAAATAAAGTAGATCTGCATCACCAAGCCCAAGTATCTAGCAAATACTTTCATGTAATTTCCTAGATATTGTGGTTGTATTGTGAACACATTACTTCGGCCCATGTACACTGCAGCCTCTGCCAGTAAAGTCAAGTCCAATGATATTCAGATATGGCGACCTGAGGCAAAACTTATGGATGAATGGCTGGCTTGTTTAGAGCGATCAAATGAAGATACAGGTGCATAGGAAGCGCCTAGTCTCCGTGTAAGGACGGGACGCCCTCAGTGTAACCAGTGCAGTCTCGGAGCCGGCAGTCCTCATCATCGCGGAACTAATTCCAATTGGACTTCTTGTGATGGAAAGAAAGGCCATCTACCTAAAAAAAACTGAGGTAGATGAGGTGGCTAGCCAGCAAGGAGGAAAGGTCTCACACGATGAGTAGATGGCAAGAGATGTGGGACAGCGATGATAGGGAACAATGGACTGCTAGATTGCTGTCATCGATTGAACCGTGTTTCGACAAAAAAACACGGCGAAGTGGACTACCACCTTACACAGTTCTTAAGTGGACACGGGTGCTTCCAGCACTACCTCTATAAGGTTGGCAGTACTGACTCACTGGAGTGCCCGTATTGCGAAGGTGGTAGAGATGATGCTAAGCATACGCTGTTTATCTGCAGCCCGTGGACTGATGGGAGAGCAGCTGTGGAGTCGGTGCTGGACCGGTTATCATCAGACAGCATAGTGTGGCTTATACTGAAGAGTGGGAGTCATTGGGGACTAGTGGCCAGATTCTTGGAGAATACTATCTGCACGAAGAACCAGCAGGCCACAAGAAGCGCACCAGTGGGCAGCTAAATAAGGGGTCCAGCCCAAAGTAATGTGGAAAACGGTTCCGGGCTGGTGTCTTTGGTGTCGGGAAGGAGGAGTTTTAATTGGTAGTCCAGCCAGGACTTGATTGGGAATCTGACACTACCCAAGGTGGGTGTTCGTAAATTGTCCCCCCCCCCCAAAAAAAACTCCCAGATATAGAGGCTTAATTGTATATATTCGTCTTCCGCGTAGTTTTTTCTATAGATATCTCCACACATTTTCAATAAGATTCGCGCCTGGAGATTAGGATAGACGACAATGTCGTATTTCTTTCTGCAATCCATGCAAAAGCAGCTTCTATGCTTAGGATCAATGTCTTCTTGAAAGTCCCAATGTTCATTTACTCTTACAAAATAATTTTAGTAGACGACATCAAGACTTTTTCGTTAATGTTTAGAATTCATTTTGCATCCAGATTGCCCATAAACACGTATAGATTTCAAAAACCAAGGCTAGTTTTTACTGTACATTTAACGGTTCGTTGTACAAAACAGTTATTGGCAGTGCACCAGGTTCGTGTCAACGTTTTTCTCGAGGACTCGACACTGAAAACAATACTGTCCCAGTTGCAGTGGATATACTCCTACGCCCAGATTAAATGGTTTGCGGTTTGCTTTTCTAGCTTGAAGGGTTTCTTTATCCCACTCCAAAATTTCACATTGTATGTACCACTTTGGGGGTATAAAACTTGCATTATCATTATTGTAACATGGATGCACAAGGCGGTAGACTAAAAACTCGGGAGAATCATATAATAGTACACGATACCGGATAAGAAATATTGGATGACACCAAAATCCAACCTCCTATTCACAGAAGGATCTGTCAAATGATGCAATATTCGAAATATAGCTTTCCCGAAATTTTCTCTATTTTACCAATCGGTTTTCGAAGAAAATGTAAAAGTATGAAGGTATTCCGCAAAAGGTTTCTCTTGACCCAATAAAAGTGAATCACTTGCCGTCATTGCACTAAGTGAGTTTCACTTTCTTAAAATAATAAAGAAAGTCCATTGATTGGTCATGACAAATATGCAATTGAAACAGGAGTAGGGCAACAACTATACTATAATAATTTCTTTTCTTCTCAGTTCTCAGCCTACTATCAGAGCTAAACTTCGACTTGAAAGTAATTGACTTCTGGCAAAACTGCCGAACTGAATAAAAATTCTCGGCAAAAAAAAAGTTTTCCCTCTTCAGCCTCTTGTGGCGTATTTTCATTGTCCCAGGATTAGAGTTAGTACCTATGAGTTGTGTAGTCGCAACCCTCATAAAAATTTTTTAATTGGATTTACTTCAACCGGAAAATGACTGGCAGAGTTAAAACTTTTATTTTTAATTTGTGCTTTTAGTTTGTAAGCGCTTTGTTTTGAGGACCGGACGTATTTTTGGGAAGGAAGTAAAAGTTTTATTTCCGAAAATGAAATTCGTTATAGCTGGCAAAGAGGTTAAAATAAATCAAAGAAAAGGAGAAAGCCCCCGAACTTTTAAGTCAACGAATTACAGGCTGAAAATTATGTCATTAAGGTTATTGCAGAGTATAGTCTTACCATCGGTGCTGATCTTTAAGGCACAATATTTCTGGAAATGTTTTCTTTACGAGCCTATTCACTCCCCGGCACAGAATCAGAAGAAAAAAGAGGTAACCAACACGGACTTATCAACTAATTGGCACAACAGAAGTTACTAAATCGATTTAAAAGTTAACCGCTCCTGAATTAAGCCCATGGGCTTTAAATTCGTTCACTAAGGAAACGTTGACGAAGGCAGAAATGTAATAATCTCTGGGAACCTTTATTGTTGGAGAATTTCGTTTACGGAATGTAAAGGGCCAACAAAAGAGCAATCAACAGACAACAGGACATAACAATAAGAATTGAGATCAATTTAAAGGCAATTTTTTACGAAAATGGAGTATTCTGTCTTCGCCTGCACCCCAAATGGGGCCTAAAAGAGTGTAACACTCATACCTTTCCCTTTCGTAGGACACTGTTTTTCCCCTGCCCGTTTTTTGGGATTTCTGTGGGAATAAACACAAACTTTTCAGTCCTTTTTTTTCCTCTTGTGAATTCAAACCACACAAGAACTTAAGAATTCAAAAGGATTCCCAACATTCAATGATGACTGTATGAATTTTCTATAATTCCCCCATCAGCATTTACAATATAAAAGCGGTTTTTTATCAGCACTAAAAATACTGTCGTCCCTTCGTCCTGTGTTCTTGCTACTTTCATCTTGACCCTTACTTATCTGCTTTTATAATCGAATTGATTCGAATTGAAATCGAATTTTGCTGATTCTGGTCCGGGGGACTGTAGTTATGAATATTTTGTTTATCCATTTTAATAAGGATTGCTTAGGTAAGGGAGCCGTGTTCATTTTTTATGACTGCCTTTAAGGGTGGACCGTCTTTTGCATACTTTTTTCTCCCTTTTAATAGTATTAAGGAATTATAATAGAACCGTTCTGTTTTATGGGTGTTTCGTTTATTTAAAAGTTAATTTACTCTCATGGTGTAATAATACAATCTTGGCAAACAGTGTTTAAGAATCACGAAAAAATATGAGCATATTTCTAAACGTAGATATGCAACCACAATAGGTGGATAAAAAGTAATTGTTCGCGCAAGATTCGTACGCATAAAGAAAGTTATTTTGAAAATATATTACAATTTTTAAATAAAAAGAGAAATATACAAAAATACATGAATTACCAATTTCTTGGAACCAAATCCTTCGAATGATCCTGCAATGTAAATCCAACGTTGAAAAACAATTAACTTAAAGAGAAAAAGAATGGGTTTAGAAAATTACAACAAAGTATTAAAAGAAAAATTTTGTTTACAACAGTTTAACCCACCCCCATTGCCAAACTTCTTAAATGCAGATACTTTAAACTGATTTCCCGATGGGAAGTCCGTTTTATAATTACACTCAATAATTTCCACATTAAAATGCAATTTGACTACTAATCACGGATAAAAGTTAATCCGGATTAGTGAAAATTTCCATGAAAAAAATTTCTGGCAGCTAGAAAAGAAAAGTGAGATTTTTACTCACGAAAAACACGACAAAGGCATAAATTTTGCCTTAATCACAATTTTATGGAAAACGTCTTTTTGTTTAAGGAGCCCAGCCAGACTTAAAACGAGTCCTGATGCACAAAAAACCACGAAAATCGACCACCGTGATAGCATCAGAACAGACACGAAAAATGGCAAGAATTCTACAAATTGCACAAAACTAATCACAAATTAAAGAATAATAGAAATCAAATAAGTTATTCACCGTGAAATACACAAAATTTATCCATTTTTCACTTGAAAACCCACTAAAAATGTCCGCAACTCGAACGATCAAAATTCACCAAACTTGATAAATGACAAGTGGCAATTCCTCATATTTCCACCACTAATCCGAGATGGTGGTGATCCCATGGTTTTTCGAGGTGAGAATTTCGATTATGGTACTAAAATCGGATAAGGAAGATAATTTAAATTAACCTTGCTTGCCCTGAAGAAAGGAGAAAAAACGAAAAAAGAGAAAAAAAAATATTTGTAGTAAAATTCCAGGATCCAAAATTTGCTAAGGCTAGAAACCTTACGTTGAAAAAAAAAAATTTATTAAAGAAAAGTTTAATTTAATAATTAAATTTTCATATTGAAAATTGTACAGAAATATTTTTATACATTTTCATGTACCTATAATCATTCTCTGAATACAATTCAATGCATTTCAGAGCCTTTAACGCACTAATACAGGTTTAAGATTACAAAATATGTGACTTTGTGGAACTTCATTAGAAATTTAATTCCACATTTTTGAGTTGAGTGAATGAGTATGACCTGACTTTTCTTATGCAGTTTTTGAATCGGGGAAAAATTAAAAAAGCGGAATATTATAAAGGAATTTCTTGGTAATGTATTTTGAAGAAGTTTTGGACTTGCAATGACAATAGAGGGGTAATGGAAATTATTTAGTTGTTTATTTAATAATTTTCGGCATAGTTAACTCAAGCGAGGTAAATCACAGAATTGCTATAAATATTTTGTCACTGATTTGTTCCAAAAAAAAATCTATTAATCATAAAAAAAATTAAAACGGGGTAATTAGCAATATTTATTTATGAAATCCTTAAGTCTTGCAACCTCCAGTAGAACCCTTTTAAAGCTCTTGATATATTTCCCAGAGCATGTTGCTATTTTTCAATATCACCTCCAACGTATTGCAGCATCCTTCATCTTTCTTGCCTTACTTCCGCGCTTAACTGCCTAGACTTGTTCTTTTCTTCTTTCCTTTTATTTCTTTTCATTGTCGTATCGGGACTTTCGTTTATTTTCCTTTATTACTGGCTTTCCATTGCAGTAGTCAGGCCGTTAGTACTTAGTAATCCACGCATGATAGACATTTCCTGAGCTTTAGTTTCACCATAAGAGAAGCAAACCACAAAGATTGGCATATTTGGGTATGACTGGATCTATGTTCATCACTCCTATGATCGGCCTTGATGTGCTCATTGCTTCCTTTCCTAGGGTCTCTTAAAACAGGCATAGTCTAGTGTTATCGAATAGTTTGGGAGCTCGAATGGGTACTTAACTGCTCAAACGGACTACATGTCTAAAGCTTTAGACTTCTGTAACCCCTTCAGAGCGCATATAGGTAAGAGGAAACCGTTGAGACGAACGGATCAGCTGTTTTTCCAAGCGTTAGCCTTCTGCTACAGTGGCGAGTCAAAGACCATTAAAGGCAAAACAGGTAGTGTTAAGACCGTAAGTTAGAAAACCGCTGTTATCGATGTTTCTTCCCCCTTCTTAACCTTGTCCCTTAGAATTCCTAAAGAGTCGATTTTGTGGATCCTCCCTTTTAGTTTGTATAACAACGATATTCGTGAACTACACGGCGTGCAGATGCATTTGTACGCAAATAATGTACAGTTTTGTTTCTGTAAACCTATAGTGGTTTGCGTAGTCTTTGACGGTCAGCTGATGTCTTCTATACGAACTTGCGTGTGAAACATGTTAAAAATCTGCTTTTATACCACTTTAGTTATAGTAGCCTGATTTTCCTCAACCTCGATTCGTTTTGTAAACGTAGACACGCAGTTTCTTTTAACAGCTATGAATTTTTCACCTTTGGCTTGAAAGGTCAACTCAAATCACCAGTTTCAGCTTCTTAATATTAAGCTGCTCTTTAAATACTTGTCTAATACCGAAAATTTTATTGTTTTTACTCAACTGTACAAGCAAACAGTGGGATATCACTGAAGATATCACTGATCTTTAGAAGACGAATTTGGAAACATTACCCTTCTTTGCTTGAGCAGTTGGGTATAAAGGTGTTGGTATGTATGTCTTATTCTGTATTCCTTTCTATAGCCTATAGATTTTAGCAAAGGAGGTATTTCTACATCACTAGTAAACATATAAATTTTGTGCATTGTCGAAAACTTGTGTAAAGTTATTAATAAATGGGCTAAACAGCAATGGATCGGGGACTGAACCTTGCGAGACACCACAGCCTGCAGTTAATGCACTCCATGGAATGTAACAAATGACTTCTACTTCATTAGAGAAGCAGCACATTGGCTAAAATTAAGCTTGTTTAAAGCTTCCAACAGAGAATTCTATAATCTACGCCTTAGGAAAATAAAGAAATACCAAGGTATTGAAGTTGCCATCCCTCACAGAGGCCCTAATATCAGATTAGATCTTAGAATGGGACTAACTGCCAGTTAATAAGTTTTTGTCTTCTATATAAGCAGTAATCTACCTATGCATTAACTCCTAGAAGAGTTTAGATAGAAACGACACAATACTTATGGGATGCTGTGGTAGTCTGGGGCCTAAGGCATACCAGGTTACCGTTAAGGGTACAAAGGATGGTATGTGAGAATTACGGGCGCTAGAAACTCCACTGGGGCTGCTACCGCTTGATCTCTTTTGAAAAAGATGGAAGTGGAGCCGGCACTCAGGATGCAAAAGGACGGTACATGGTACTCGTCACAGACTGAGTATGGACATAGGAGAATTCCGAATCATGAAAAAGGGGATTAGGAAACTCACGATGCTCAAAGACGGGATCAAGAGGGTCAGGGTAACCGAAAGGTTTCACAAGACTCTTATCAGTGTCGGATCACCCTTAAAGAAGAGATCGGCAGATATATTTATATTTGCGGACGGATTTATGATTGACGGTAGTGTAGATGTAGGGATCTTCTTGAAAAATTTAAATATGTCCAACTTTGTTAGCCTGGGGAGATGCATTTCGGTTTCCTTGCCTAGAAACGAAGATCGTTTGAAAAACGAGCCTGTGATCCTCTGGTGCATAACAAGATATCCGTTTGTAGCTTCGTCGCAAATTAAGAAAATAACTTGTTTAGTTTCATAATTTATTTATTAATTGCCTTTTAACAAATTGCCTGACACGTTCCGACCTTCTGGGACATTTTCAGATGACCTTTATCAAAATTTTAACAACAATATTCCATAAAATCTCCAAATCAATAGATTTGTGGACCTCAATCATTGAATCGTCCACGAAAATCTCTTGCATACACTTCCTTATTTCCTAAC